>JAYESA010000012.1:104206774-104411774 GCA_036927795.1 Iris macrosiphon | reverse complement strand
AACTTATTTTTATTTTTGAACCTTGTATTGATGCAACATACCATATATAGGTTTGTGTGACACCAGCTTGGAAATCGAGAGATACACCTTACTTAGGATTTCATGCGAGTACATTTCTCTAATAGTTTTCAATTTATAATAGTGTATATATGCATGGTCTAGAATTGTATACTTGATTCTGACACAGTAATTTCACGGACATGTACTATATAGATCCCGTCAGGAGATGTTATCCCCTACCATGTTCAGCGGGTACTCGTGTACATGTATTTCATCGTGTATATTGGATATTGATTTATATTTTGTGTTCATATACTGCTCGTATTCAGTGTGCTTATTTGTGTATACCCACTGCTTGTGTTCAGTGGTTATTATATTCGTGTACACCTACTGCTCGTGTTCAGTGGTCATATTCGTGTTTGTAGCGTGTCGTGATTGGATCCATTGGTATTAGTTGGGGATAGGAGAGTATAAGTTGATTATGTGATCAAAGCCCTATTGTTCATCGTGTATATTCTGATTACATACCTCACTTGTAATCGTCTTACCTTATTGATAATGTTCACCCAAACCGATCACATAATAAACTTGTATTCTGAGGCACTTTAGTTTAGATTGCAGTTATTTTATCATATTGCAGATATTGATATTGTTGTTCTATATTCTCGTACATTACCTGTATATCTATTGTTCATTCATTCATATATTTAGTGATCTAGTATTTCATTTATATTATCTATTTTATATGCTCGATTATGTTATTGAAACTGCTTTTAGAGGTATGTACTTTGCTCCAATCCTGACTGGCTATATTTTTCCAGATGATTGGCTTATAGAGCAGTGTCCTACATTCTACGGGCTGTAGGACAACGTACCTTTAGAGGATACTCCTATAGACCAGGAGGACTTAGTTGCAGAGCCCGAGGAGGTCTAGTTATTTGTGTTGGCATATATTAGACTATTATATTTGTGGAGATTCACAGTTTGTATTATTATTTTAGATTATGGATTGTATCTTATTCTTTCCTTTACTATTCCATTCATGCATTATCTTCCTTAGTTTGTTTTGTGATTGAGTTAGTTATATTTGTGAGATAGCATATTACTCCTCCGTTCGGAGTTGAGATGATTGACATGTACCATATTATATTGTTGAGATATTAGATAGTTAAAAATGACCTAGACAGCGTTCTACCGTCGATATTGCGGCGTAGGCTGGGCGTAACCACATACTCATGCCTGAATATTCGGGTGTGGGTCGTGATATATTTTTAGTGGTGGCCTATACAGGTCTAGATTCATAAGTAGTATAATTCATAGTTGTGCTCGCCTAGAGTACTGCTACGAGCCTGTTTTAGGAAACATGATTTAGACTGAGAGTTTACTCAATCATAACTAGGAAAATTCTAAAATTTATTTTGCAAATCCTTATCTATTGAATATTGCTTTACTTTGAATAAAATTTTGTCATTCTTTGATGATATTGTATCATATTCAATATTGATTCCTGTCACGACCCGCACCCGGAATTGGGGCACGAGTACGCGGGTACGTCCAGCCTACGCCGCAGCATCGGCGGTAGAACGCTGTCAAGGTCTTGATACTATCTAGCCAATCTCACACAAGCATCCAATCTCCATAAGGAGGCACGGATGACACAAATAAAATGATCACATACTCAATCATAGGATTACAGCATGATAAGATAGTGAACAAAAAATTAAATACAACACAAGTCTAAAGTAATAATCAAACTCAACAATATCCAAGTCTCATCAAAAAATGCCGGAGACAAATCCGGTACCAATAGTCTACTAAAAGAACAAATCAGAAAACTAGTGATTCCGGCTAGACCTCCCAGAATCACAACTAATCTACCAAGTCTGCAGCTACTCACCATATGGTCCATAAAGTGTCGGACAGCGGTCCTCTAAGGCATAGTCTGGAAAAATGTTTCCAGTCAGGAAGGAGCAAAGTACAAATCTCAAATAACAGTTCTATTTAATTGATAAGGACTATAAAGCAATAAACATGTGATGCTAGCTACTGAGAAGACAGTAAAATAAATGCAATGGCAATTAAAAAGAGACAGGCAATGTAAAGAGACAGGCAATAGACAATATGATACAGTCAGTGCATGTATAAAAATGAAAAGAACAAGGAACAGTATCATATACGGGTGATGTAGTATATAATTTAAAATAGGGAACTGTAATCTACTCTAAGTGTTTGAAATAGTAGTTTCAAAATATGATCGACTTGGGAACATGTACGATAGCTATAGGGCCTGGCTAATCATGGGTGAAGAGCATGATTAACACTTACATTGTTCTACACTTCAATAAGAGGTTATGATCACATTTCTTACTAACTACTTCCCCGCCCCCAACTAGTACTGTGGATCCAACCATGACACGTCACGATACACGAGCAAGTCCAATCTATCATGTACGATGTCTAATATGCATGTCGTGTACAATGTCAAATGATAATCAAAGTAACATCTCATGACTGCAGATCCAAGCTATACTAGTCCGTGTAGCACAGTGTCAAGGATTCAGATGTAACATTTCATGATTATTAAACTTATAGAAATTATCAAGGAATTGGAAATTATCAGAGAATGTACTTGCCTTGGGTCCTTAGCTGGTAATTACTGGTGTCCTGTTCCAGAGTATCCCCTGGGTGAACCAACAGTCCTAAAGACATATAATAACAATACAATATTTGCATCAGAAGCTATATTAACACACAACAAAACTAACTCAGGGGCTATGCCAGGTATGTTACTGGTCAACTAGGGTCATCTAGCAGACAGACATCTAAAACACATTACATATTTTTAACCAACATTAATACCTACCATATATATATATATATCCTTTAATTTCATGTATAATATATATATAGTTAAACAATGTATATTTACCATGTTTATCAATTTAAAATATACTAGGTGTATATACAATAAATATATACATATATCAATTTTATATATTGAAAAATATATTAAGTATACCAATAATACATATAGTAGAACACGTATTTATATATACCAATCATATATATATATTGAAAATATATTAAATGTATGTACAATATATATATATATATATATATATATATATATATATATATATATATATATATATATATATAGATATACATTTATACTAATTATACACATTTGAAAATATACTAAGTATATATATATACAAAATATATATACATATACCAAACATTATATATTTTTATACCAAGATACCTACATATATGAAATACACATACTATACACAAAAATACGTTTATACATATATATGCTAATAAAACATTTCATATATCATATATATATATATATATATATATATATATATATATATATATATATATATATATATATATATATATATATATATATACATTAATACATACATACACTAAAGTATATATATATATATATATATATACTATGCTTATACATGTTTAACATTTTATGTATAAATAATATACATGTACATATATTAATTACACATTACTAATGTATTTATATACTATACATATATGCGTATTAAACATTAATTAAATAAATGCTATATATCTACAAAAGTACAGGGAGAGAGGGTACTGTAATATATCTCAAAATGATTTAAGTAGTTTAAATCATATACAAAACTATATATGAGTTATAAGTACAGTATATGAAATAGTAGTTTAAATCATAGTAGTATATGATTTAAGTAGTTTAAATACAGTGTTCATTTTGAGATATATATTACAGGCAATGAAGCAAAGTACAGGAAGAGAGGGAGGAGAATCATAGCGGGGTTGGGGGTCTGCTGGCCGGCCGGGGTACACCACAGGGAGGGAAGTCGGCTGCTAGCGGGATGGTGGGAGGCCAGAGGTCGGATTACCCGAGGCTGATCAGTGGGCCGCCGGAGTTGAGGAAAGCAGCAGAGGGAGGAGAGTTGTCCGGCGGAGGAAGGAAGGGCCGCCGGGGTACTGGGCTCGGCCGGGCTGGAGGAGCGTGACCGGAGCGGTGGTGATTGGTCACTGGTCGGGGAAGGGGCTGGTGTTAGGAGGAGGAGCAGTGGGAGAGGTGGAGGAATGCCGGTGCCGGAGTATTGCAGGGTCGGGTAGGCCGGAGCAATGGCCGGGCTGAACGCCTGAGTAGCGGAGCAAGGTGGTCGGCTGCAGGGTACAGCGGGACTCGGCCGGCCGAAGAGCACAGGGGGTAGGGGTGAACAGTACTTCCAGTTTTGCCCCCTTCTTTCTTTGAATTTGAAATAAAAAAGGAAGAAGAAGAAGAAGAAGAAGAAAAAGAAAGGAAAGAGAAGAAGGAAAAGAAGAGAAGTGGAGAAAAGGGCTACGGTTGTGGAGGCTTGAGGGAGAATGTGGGGCTTGTTTGGGGATTAGGGTTTGATGGGACTTTAAGTAGGAAGAGGGTGTTGATGAAGGGTGGTGATTGACCCCCTTTAAATGAGTGGTCCAGATTTGATATGGGGATTTTCATGTGGGAATGAGGGTGAGAGGCTAATTAAATATTATTAGGGATTCCCCATTATTTTTAAACAAATGAGGTGATGACAAAAATACAAATTTGCAAATTAGCCTCCTTAAATTTGAGTATTTGCACAGACACATGAAATGACGAAAATTTGGCGGGCGATTCGGTGTCTGGTATTTTGTAGGGTCAGGGGGCGCTGTAAGTTTGGTATGGGTTCAAATAGCAGGGCACTGGAATTAAATTGGGATTTTCAGAATTGGTTAAAATAGTATCCTCAATTTAATTAGAAATAAATGCAAGTTATGTTCTAAAATTAATTAGGAGTACATGGGGCCAAAATCAGGTCAGGTCATCAATACCAATAATGAAGAAGACTCAGAACAGAATATTATCCTAATTTGGGCCACAAGAAAAATAGGTCAAGATTGTCCCTAATTCTGATTGGAACGCACAACGATACAAAAATAGGAATTTATTAAATAACGTCCGCGATAATTTTTGTGCGACTAGAAATAATGTACAGAGAGCATAATTATGAGTTGCAAAAATAACAGAATGGAAGGCGGGCATGTCTAGGGCAAGATTGTGAAATTTGTTGGAAGACAAAAGTCAGGGTAGCGCTCCAAATATCGAAGCAAAGGCAATGCGCTAATAATTAAATAAATTATGGTAGTTAATTAAAATCTCCAATAATTAAATTCTAGATAAAACAATTAAATACAGAATTCCACAATTCGGACAGGCGTTCATCTACTGGGCTTCTAGGTCAAGTCTGCTAGCTCAAAACAAATGAACACTATATATATTTATATATTTAATTTACATATCACACATTTATTTAAATCAAATATACTATCATACAATTACTTAATTGTAACTACCATAATATTAAATATTATAAAAAGTCAAAAATATCCCCATTTTCGGAACGTGGTAGTGACAATTCCTTATTTCAATCTATCTTCAGGATGCCGCTGAAGACGCATTTTCATCGCTCAGGTGCCGCGACAGCACGATCAGTCACTTCATCACCCTTGAGGGCAGCACCCTCAGACGATGGTCCAGCACCTACATTCAGGAGGTCAGCTTTACCGATCCAGGTGGGCGTATCAGCAGCAGCTTTCAGAGGTGCTCCACCTCCAGTACCGAGGATATGGCAAACAATTTTCGAGGATCTTCTACCCCCACTACTAGTGGTCGATCAGACATATATGTTTTTGCTCTTCTAGCAGATGGTGGAGGCATAGCAGCATCAGTAAGAGGTCCTACGACAGATCATAGAGAATGCTCACTAGATCGCACTTGCAGCAGTTGAGAGAGCTACTACAGTCCAGCCACAGACGACACCGCCTCAGTTTATTCAGCAGCCGAGGTCGGGTACCATCATAGACTTCAAGAGGATGGGCCCAAAGGACTTTAGAGGCACAGAGGGGATCCTTTATGTGGATGATTGGATCGAGGACATCGAGCAAAACCTACGGTTGGCACAGATTCCAGAGATGTTACAGATAGAGGCAGTGGGGTGTATAATTTTTGATATTTCTTTGACATGGTTTTGGACAGACCCCAGGATCGTAGTACCAGGACTCACTTGGGAAGCTTTTAAAGATCTTTTCAAGAAGAAGTTCTTCCCAAACGTGGCTCTTATATTTTTAGAGAGCCAGTTCCAGTACCTCGTCCAGGGAGGCATGTCAGTGGACGAGTATGCGGCAGAGTATTGCCGACAAGGTCGCTTCATAAAGGGGAAGAATCCTAGAGGCAGAGCCAGAAAGTTCAGGAAGGTCTTGAACCGGGAGGTCAAATACCACACCAACGTAGATCCTACCGCCACCTTCGAGAAGACAGGTGCAGAGAGCGGAGGATGACTTAGAGGTTGTCTCTAAGAGGCCGAGGGACACAGGAGGATCCAGTACCAACACGGGTCCAGTAAAGAGGCCTTATTTATATTAGCAGCACCAGAGGCATTACCAGCACCAAAGGCAGCAGTATTACGGGCCAGCTAGAGCGCCGGCACAACAGATGCATCATATCCAAAGGGCAGCAGTTCCTTGCACTTTCTGTAAGAAGCAAGGACACAGATGGAATACGTGCAGGATGAGGCTAGGCCAATGCTTATTCTATGGATCAGGAGATCATCAGTTAAGGGCTTGTCCTAAAGTCCCAACTCGTCCAGCTCAGGGCGGAGGGCAGGCACGAAGAGCACTCGCTAGACCACCGATAAGACAGTAGAGAGGACCTCTTCCATCGCAGCAGTAGCAGTTTGTACAGCATCAACAACAGAGAGGTGCGCAATGACTGGGGTGAGCTTTTACCTTGACTATCGAGAAGGAGGAGCCGGTTGGCGATGTCATCTCAGGTTCAGTTTATCTTGATTCCTTTTTAGCTTATGTTTTGTTCGATTCTGGTGCTTTTTATAGCTTTGTATTTGTATCTTTTGCTTTGAGGCATCATCTTGAGTCTGAACCATTGGCGAGGACTTGCAAGATCATGACGAGGTGGCATTATCCTGATCAGTGATGTTTGCATAAACCAAAGAGTTTATTTAGGAGGCCAAGAGTTGAGCGTATGTTTACTCGTGATTCTACTTCCAAGATATGATATAGTACTCGAGATGGATTAGTTGTGTAGACATCAAGCTAGTATCGATTGTCAAGTAGGCAAAGTTTTATTTCAGATGCCAGGAGTGTTAGAGTTCGAGTTCGTCCAAGGAGCAGAGTAGAGCGAATGCGATTTTTGTGGAGCTTTGGTAGAAGAGCAGGAGCCGCCACATCCGTTGATTATAGAGTTCATAGATTTATTTCCAGAGGAGTTGTCAGGGTTGCCAGCGGACAGAGATATAGAATTCTCTATAGATTTAGTGCCAGGCGTAGAGCCGATATCTCAGTACGTCTATAAAATAAACAACATCGAACTAGCAGAGTTGAAGAAGTAGGTAGATGAGTTATAAGACAAGGGCTTTATCTATTCCAATTCATTACCATGAGGTGCTCCAATACTTTTTGTAGCAAAGAAGGATGGGTCGGTACGTATGTGTATCGACTACAGGGCACTTAACAACCTCACTATCAAGAACAAATATCCGTTGCTGCGAATTAATGATTTGTTTGACTAGTTGAGCGGAGTGAAGGTATTCTCAAAGAAAGACTTGAGGTTATGGTACCACTAGGTGAAAGTAAAGAGGGAAGACATCCCGAAGACAGCATTCAGGAATCGTTATGGGCAGTTCGAGTTCTTGGTGATGCCGTTTGGGTTGACCAATGCCCCAGCGGTATTCATGAACCTGATGAACAAGGTATTTTATCAGTACCTGGATTAGTTTATTGTAGTCTTCACTGATGATATTATGATATATTTAAAGACCCCAGAGGAGCATGAGCAACAATTGAGGATAGTTCTGGAGACCCTCAAGAAGGAGAAGCTGTATGGCAAGCTATTAAAGTTTGAGTTCTTTCTTGATAAGTTTGAATTCCTCGGACATATTATTACAGGAGATGGAATCTCAGTAGATTCGAAAAAGATTTTAGCAGTTAAATCGTGGTCTACCCCGAGTTCAGTATCAGAGATCAGGAGTTTTCTTGGATTAGTAGGCTACTATCGGAGGTTTGTTCAGGACTTTTCTAGACTTGCAGAGCCAATGACTAGACTAACCAGGAAGGACATGGATTTCGTCTGGGCTCAGGATTGTCAGTCAGCATTTGAGGAGCTAAAGAGGAGGTTGACTACAGCTCCAATCTCGACATTGTTATCAAGAGCAGGGGGATTTTCTATTTATAGTGATGCATCAGGAAAGGGTTTTGGTTGTGTGTTACAGCAGCACGGAAAGGTGATTGCCTATACTTCCAGGTAATTACGCCCGCATGAGAAGAACTATCCTACCCATGACTTGGAGTTGGCAGCAGTTATCTTTGCTCTCAAATTATGGAAATACTACTTGTATGGAGAGAGAGTGGATATCTTCACAGACTATAAGAGCTTGAAGTATTCATTTACACAAAAAGAGCTCAACAAGAGGCAGCGACGATGGTTGGAGCTGATGAAAGACTTTGACATTTTCTTGCAGTACTATCTAGAGAAGGCCAACATAGTCATGGATGCCTTGAGCAGGTATCCGGTGGCTATGTACTTGACGAGGGACAGACATTTATTGGCCGATCTTGACATATTGGGCATTGAGGTATTACTTCCTGGAGTCGCAGCACAGATACGGGACTTCAGGTACAGTCAGAGCTGATAGACCAGGTCAGAGCCGGACAATATGAGGATAAGTCTCTGAGGAGCATCAGTACACAGGTTCAGATGGGGCTGGCAGAGGACTTCATTATCGCAGATGATGGATCATTGCGGCACGGTACCAGATTATGTGTACCGAAAGGAGCATTGCACGAGGAGTTTCTGCAGGAGGCACATCGTTCTCAGTACTCTATGCATCCTGGTGCCAACAAGATGTATAGAGACATAAGAGAGCATGTATGGTAGTATGGTATAAAGCGAGAGGTAGCTAGCTTCTTATCCAGATGCTTAGTTTGCCGGCAAGTAAAGGCGTAGAGACAAAGGCCAGGTGGATTGCTACAACCTTCACTCATTTTGGAGTGTAAATGGGAGCATGTGACCATTGATTTTGTTTTAGGACTTTCATGTTCTCCAGGAGGTAAAGATACGATTTGGGTCATCGTGGACAGATTGACCAAATCAGCACACTTTCTGCCATTCAAAGTGGGTACATCTACAAAGAAGCTCACGGAGATATATATGCGCCAGATTATCAGATTACCTAGTATTCCAGTGAGCATAGTCTTAGATAGGGATAGTTGCTTTATGTTCCACTTTTGGAGGAGTTTGCAGGCTAGCTTGGGCACCCAGCTCAAGTTCAGTATCGTATATCACCCTCAGACTGACGGACAGTTAGAGAGGACTATTCAGACTCTTGAGGATATGCTACGCACCTGTATTTTGGATCTTGGAGGTTCTTGGGAGGATCACCTTTACTTGGTAGAATTTTCATACATAACATCTACTAAGCCAGTATCGAGATATCACCATTCGAGGCATTGTATGGACGGAGATGCCGTACTCCATTATCCTGGGATTATGTCGGTGAGAGAGCTTTATTGGGACTAGAGATGGTAGTGGATACAGCCGAGAAGGTGAAGCTTATCAGGGATAGACTTCAAGTAGCGCAGGATAGGCAACGACAATGGGCCGATAGCCACCGGAGACCTTGAGGGTTTGAGGTATAACTTTTATTTTGTTTTGCTTGTGATTTATTGTTTGTTTTGTTAGAGTGCTAAGGTATTTTGTGCTAGGTTGGCGGTCTGGTTTTTTTGAGGATTTCTCTGACACGTGGCATAATTCATTTCGATGGAGGTAGAAAGCTTAGTCTGTAATTCATCAAACCTTTTATTATTATTGAGAGGGTCGGTGCAGTTGCTTACAGACTAGACTTACCACCTGCATTGGTGGAAGTGCATAACATATTTCACGTGTCGCAGCTGAGACAGTATATGGCAGATCCCAGTCATGTGTTGGATCACTCGGAGATAGAGGTGGGCCCTACTCTTAGCTTCCAGAGTAGTCAGTTGAGATTCTGGATCGAAGAGAGAATGTGCTGAGGAACCAGACGATTCCTTTGGTGGCATCGCATGGAGTCATCAATCGCCAGGAGAGAGTACTTAGGAGCGAGAGGCCGAGATGCACGAGCGATATCCATATCTGTTCGAGCCGTGAGGTATAATTCTTTCTTGTATTGTATTATTTGCTTTTGGTAGATAGTTTCTTCCTTAATTTCGAGGATGAATTTTTTCTAAGGTGGGTAGGATTGTCACCCTCTTATTTTCAATCAAGGGTAGTTTGGTAATTGTCATAGGTATTTCTATTTTAGGATTGATTGTATTTAAATATTGTACATGCATGATTAATTATTTGTTATATTATTTATTGATTGTTAGTTGTAGATTTATTTTAGAATTGTGTAGTGGACCTAACCTATTTAATTAGATACATGAACCAATATTTTATATTAGTTTAGATTGAGCCCATGAATTAGGCCCATGGATTAATTGGTGAAACCGTTAAACTAGAACATTTCCTCCTTAATTAATTTCTTCATGAGAGGTCCCAAGGGATAAATGGGATATTTTAGATTACTTAAGGGAGGAGGTAGTGGCCGGCCATTAGAGGGAAGAGAGAGAGAGTGTCTCCCTTATTTTATTTCCAATTCTATTTAGATCTAGTTTTCCCCCTCTTCCAAATTCCTTCATTCTCTCATCAATTCTCCACCAATTACTTCACAAGTTCCTTCCCTAATTCTCACTTGAGGCTTCTACATCAAGGATCTATAAAAAGAAAGCAAGGATCAAGAAAGAGGAGGCCAAGATCTACAAGGAGGAGCTACTTTCTTTATTTGGAGACTTTTTATTGGAAATCCATCTTCTAATAGGTATATTTTAGTTTTCTCTCTTCTAATAAACTCTAAATATGAGATTTAACTATGAGAAACTAACCTATATGCATAGGCTACCCATAGGAATTAGTTTTAGGTTCATAGGAGACCTATGGTGGAAGTTATGTGCATTTTGTATCAATTTTGGGAGAATTTCGAGATTGGCACATGTGGTATTTGTCAATTGGTCTAATAGATCAATATGACGTATAATTATTTGCTTGTGACTAGTATCATATCCAAAATTAGGTACGTATAGGCCGTATCTCATTAATTTGACGAAACAGATTATTTTGGGAGGTTTTCTCCGACATAAAAACTTGTGCATATCACATCGTGATATAGACTCATTGTTGATCTAATTACTATATGTATTATTCATATTTAGTGTATTAGACTTGCTCGTGTCCTCCGTGATTCGTTTGGTTGTGTGTTGGAGCCGTATCGCAAGTGTATCATAGAATTAGTGTGATACGAGTGCGGTGCACTCCACGTGTTTGGTTTATTGCCTTTATTTCTATATGTACTTGTGTATATATATTTATATTTTTTATTAGATGATATATATATATATATATATATATATATATATATGTGTGTGTGTGTGTGTGTGTGTGTGTATCTGTGTGTGTGTGTGTAATTATATATATATATATGTGTAGAGTGATATTCATAGAGGCATAGGTATATATCCATATGTGTTTGGGGTGAGCTATGTATATATGTGTCGAGAGGAGATTGATATATTATATACATAGATTGATATATATATACATAGATGGTTATGCATAGAGGGGTATATTCATATATGTATATATAAGTGTGCTATATTTGAGGTTGTGTGTGTGAGGGTGATAGCTACAGTTCAGTGGTAGCATCAGGGAGTCTTAAGCATTTTCAGTAGCATCCTCATGCACTACTCAGTGCAGCAAACTGAAAGCGGGGGAGCCATCATAACAGGGAGCTACTATAAGTATTTCAGCAAGGGGTGTCCTACTGTAGCATAGAGGCATGGCAGTTGCAACTGGGGGCAGTTCCATTATAGGTGCATGCAACAAATGGATCAAGTCAGTGCACTGCAGTGCACATAAGGAGGCATGTAGTCCGGCTCAGGCAGTAACTGCATCAAGTGCAGTTTTAATATTGTGCAACACCAAGTGCTGAGTATCAGCAAAGAGGGGAGGGAAGCCTTCAGTACACCTTCGAGCCACTGCAGGTTCTGCAACAGAGGCATATCCTTCAGAGAGAAGTACATCCAACAATGGGCAGTGCATCACCGAGAGCAAGGGCTCGGGCATAGTGACAAGAAGGGAGGAAGATACTGCAGTACACACGAGGAGAGTGCACAGGTTTTCAGTATCAGCAAGTAGTTGGTATTTGTGAGGTCCAGTAGGGTATCTGTGTAGTTTCTGTACAGTATTTTCGGGTAGTTAGTTCTAGTGTATCAGTGATTCAGTTTCAGGTATGGGTGCTTAGCTAACAATTAGTTTGGTTGAGGTATATGGATTACGGGTAGTTAGTGCTATACTTTATTAGTATATAGTTTAACTATATGCATTATGTATATATGTAGTATGGTATTGTATGCTAGTAAGTACATATGGTTATAGTTAGCATATGAATAGTTAAGTAGTTAGTTATGTATACTATTGGTATACATGTTAGTAGTTATATATATTGATATAGTTAGTATTTAGAGTGTTAGCTATATATTTTAGCTATATGTTAGAGGTTTTGGATTACCTCGGGATACCAAGGTAATACCAAGGTATTGGGTCGATACTCAAGGTATTGGGTTGGGTATCGAGATAGGTGTGATATGCATTGGTGCAAGGCCATGGTATCTTAATTTCATTATTTTATTATAGTATTATAATTATTGACTTATATATATATATATATATATATATATATATATATATATATATATATATATATATATATATATATATAAACAATTATTTTTATGAATAAAACTTGTATATCTTAGGATACAACTTTTTGAGTGTCTCTTGGTATCATAGCTTAGCTAGTATAGCTTAGTTTCATAGTGTATCGACCTAGTGTCTTAGGGTTAAACTCTTACAACCTAGATTTAATCGGTTTGACCTAGAAATGACTTATTGACCTAGAATTGCATCATATTAGCTTATTTTTATTTCCGAACTTTATATTGATGTAATATACCATATATAGGTTTGTGTGACACCAGCTTGGGCATAGAGAGACACACCTTGCTCAGGACTTCAGGCGAGTAGATTTCTCTGATAGTTTTTAATTCATTATAGAGTACATATGCATGTTTTAGAATTGTATACTTGATTTTGACACAGTAATTTTATGGACTTGTACTACATGGATCCCGTCAGGAGATATTATCCCCTACCGTATTCAGCGGGTACTCATGTATATATATTTCATCGTGTATATTGGGTATTAATTTATATTTTGTGTCTACACACTGATCGTGTTCAGTATGCTTATTCGTGTACACCCACTGCTCGTGTTCAGTGGTCATTTTCGTGTTCGTAGCGTGTCGTGATTGGATCCATTTGTATTAGTTGGGGATAGGAGAGTAGGAGTTGATTATGTGATCAAAACCCTATTATTTATCATGTACATTCCGATAACATACCTCACTTGTAATCATCTTACCTTATTGATCATGTTCACCCAAACCGATCACATAATAAACTTATATTCTGAGACACTTTAGTTTAGATTGTAGTTATTTTATCATATTATAAATATTTATTTTGTTGTTCTATATTCTTGTACATTATCTGTATATCTATTATTCATTCATTCATATGTTTAGTGATCTTGTATTTTATATATATTATTTGTTTTATATGCTCGATTATGTTATTAAAACTGCTTTCAGAGGTATGTACTTCGCTCCAATCCTGATTGGATATATATTTTTAGATAAATGGCTTATAGAGTAGTATCCCATATTCTTTGGGCCGCAGGATGGCGTACCTTTAGAGGATACTCCTATAGACCAGGAGGACTTAGTTGCAAAGCCTGATGAGGTCTAATTATTTATGTTAGCATGTATTAGACTTTTATATTTATGGAGATTTACAGTTTGTATTATTATTTTAGATTGTAGATTGTATCTTATTCTTTCCTTCGCTATTCCATTCGTGCATTATCTTCCTTATTTTGTTTTGTGATTGAGATTAGTTATACTTATGAGATACCATATTGCTCCTCCGTTCGGAGTTGAGATGATTGACAGGTACCATATTATATTGTTAAGATATTAGATAGTTAGAAATAACTCAGACAATATTCTATCATCGATGCTGTGGCGTAGGCTTGGTGTAACCATGTACTCATGCCCGAATATGCCAGTATGGGTCATGACATATACCTTCTGGGATATTAGTTCTGCTCCTAGTCTCAACTCTATACATAAATCTACTTCTCTAACTGGGGGTAATCTAGGAAGCTCGTCGGGAAAGATGTCCATAAATTTTTAAACTATTTTGGGTATCGGGTCCTCTTCCGTTGCTACTGTTGTGATTCCTTCCTTATGATGGTCTTCTGCTATTCTGCTAAGAACAAACTTTTTTAGACCAGGGACTCTAAATAACACTCTACTCTCATGATCATCTATCATCACATGACTGTTTCTTAACCAGTCCATGCCTAAGATAACGTCAAAGTTACCCATAGGAAACTCGATCAACTTCGTAGGTAATAAATAGCCATATACTATGACTGACCATACAAGGAACACCCTACTAACTCCTACGATCCCATTGCCAATGAGTATATTCAGTCTCTCTGGTAATGCGTCAAACTTTAATCCAATATGTATCGTATATTGTGTAGATATAAATGAGTGCGAAGTTCCAGAATTAAATAATGATATGGCAGAAAAGGTTATAACAGAAATATTACCTGCCACAACGTCGCCTGACGCTATAGCCTCTTACAGGGATAAGGTGAATGCCTACCCTTGGCCTTGTCCAGCTCTCTGCTGTTGCCTCCCCTAGTGTCATTGTTGTTGTCTCTGTTATTCCTGTTGCTGTTGTTGTCGGTACAATTAAACCTGTATTGGCAACGGAAGCTGAGGTATAGGCCATACCTCTATTGCTAGTTCTCCTTGTTGCACTGTCTTTGGAGCTGGCAATGTAGAAAACTATTGTATTTGCCCTCCTGGCCTCTGTATCATTGGACAAGTAGAAACCCTATGATCGGGGATTCCATATCTCAAGAATAGTCCATTCGCTGCCTGGAAAACATCCCCGGTATGACCTCCCTTGCCATAATACATACAACCCGTCGGCACTCTTCGTCATTGTTATTGTTGCTGCTGCTGCCTCGGCTACTGTTGCCGAGTAGATGCTATCACTGTCAATGTCACTAGCCTCCTCTGTATCATATCATGGATGCGAATGTTAGGGGATAGTGCTGACGTTCACGGTACTGGTCCTCTCTCGCTACTCTGTCCATGAGGCCATTTTTGGTCTACTCTTCTTGATGACATCCTTTGCGAGGTAAGCTCAACCCTCTTGGCCGCTATTAATACTACTTTGAAGGTCTGGTAGTCATACACCTCTACCATGTGTAAGATCTCCAAGTGAAGTTCCTGCTGGAACCTCATCACTCTCTCCAACTTTATTGCCACCAGGGTTGGAGCAAACCTGCTCAGTCGACAAAACTCTGCCGCATAACCATCTACTGTCCTTCCAGCCTGCTTGAGGTTGGTGAATCTCTGCTGTAGCTCATACTGAGCCATAATCCCAAAGTATTTTTTCCTGAATCAGGTTATAAAATTGTCCCATGAAATAAGATGCCTCAATCCTACCTCCATCGTGGCCCACCAATCTTTTGCAAGATCCTGGGGCCGCAAGTGAGCCCGGTCAACCTATTCCTCAGCCGAAACTTTCGTTGCTGCTAGAATGTCTCAATATCTTGGAGCCAATCATCTGCCATAATGGCGTCCTTCGTGCCATCAAAATATCTGTGATTCAGTCTACAAAACCTAACAGATGCCCCCAAATCTTCTATCCTGTCTTGTTTTAACGCCTTTGCAACCATTGGTTCAATAGGACATTATGTTCTTGCTGTTGAAGCTATTAACATTGTTGTTCCTAATATTGTTACTGCTGAACCACCATCTGATATTGTTGGGCAGCCAATATTCCTTGGATAATCTCTAGTAAGGTTGGGGAATCTAGTGTTGCCGGTTGTGGGAGGTATGGGAATATTTGGAGCCTGCTGCTTTACCATATTTATCGTGGGCTCAACTTGGATATCTGGTTGGGTTTCTACAGGACCTCGTTCCACTGGCAACTCTTCCTCTCTTGTTGCTATAATATCTGGAGGAAGGGAAACTCTAAAAAAGAGCACAAGAAATATAAAGTACTGGGCGAGAAGGAACAAGGAAGCAACCAATCTGGGAAATTTTAAGCTGAGTATCGAAGAGGGCAAATTTAGAATTTCAAGAATGATCAAGTTTGATTGAGACTTCTATGACCATGATGCCCCATAAGTCTGTAAAACAGAATTGCATGGGCCACCACTAAATTCTTGTCAAGGCCAAATACCAGAATATGGAGACGGATACGACCAGCTACCCCGTACAATGTACTATACAGCGTACGACGATCACAGATGTAACTAGACAACGGGGTGCATGCTATAATCAGGTCACTTAGGGCTACACAAACATCTATGTCTTAATCAATAAAATAAGAAACAGCAATCATAAAATATATATAATAAAATAATAAGATATCCCAAACTCTTTCATCAAAATATTTTGTAGACCAACTATACAAAATAAGGAGCTGGTAGAGTAATAAAAGTATATGACAGTGATCAGCAACAATCTGATTTATATACAATCGTGTAAGAAAACTAAATATCCAGACGTACCGGCTAACATGTGCCGATGGCTAAATGTCCAAAAGATAAAATTTATAATAATGAGCAGGGAAGAAGAAAACTCACTAGTTATCCTCGGCGACCATGTTCCTGGTACTCACCATGATCCGGGAGAAAGTATGCTGGATCCTCGGGTGCTGCCTCAAAACCTGGCTATGCAAAATCAATAGGGTTAGACCCCAGATAACAAGTACCACAAAGGAAGCACGAAGTGAAAAACAAAAACCCAAGCAATAAATATATAATAATATAGGTTCTATATCGTGACTTAGGTCCATGGCATATCCTAGCACAAAGGCCCAATCCTACAACCAAACATAGACAAGGGTTGAATCCATCACACCATGATAGTCCATTTTCTAGGCTACAAACAGAATAATACATTCACAACCAAGTCCAATTAGTAAGATTGTCTAATCACTTGTATGACTTACTAATTTTGGAGTCTGAGGTTATCTCAGAATAATACATAATAGGTATCCTCAGATCATGTCATTGTCGAACATGAGCTAACCGAGCGAATAGATGATTATATGAGCACTTCATGAATTATACCAGTTTTCTGTAGGGTCACTGTGCTTGATTACGGTATTAGTGGTTCCAATATTCCTATAGTAAAATAATAGCTCGACAATATTTATAATAGGTCAGATACTACACTCCTCTAAGGCGGATGATATATAGTATCTATGGTGGCCAGCCCACAGTGCACTTAAAATAAATCTCTGTGGGAAGGTTCGTTAGCATAATTTTGGGGTACCATTTCCCACCAATGTTACTACCACTTTTAGTTGCCTAATTAACCCTATATTATTTTAAAATTTCAAGACGTGGCCATATGAGAATTTTTCTTAAGATATCGTACAAAGTACGGGTATGCTAGATACAAATCCATGGAAGTTCAATTTGGATTCACCCGAGCGTGTATGCAATATTCAACAATCAAAATTCTAGCCACCTTTGGTACTTGACTCACATATCATGCCCGTTCTGGGAAAAAGTATATATATAGTATCACACATTCAGGAATTTTGAGGCATTCTCTATGCACAAGCTAAATATAAATTACTTAACATGTAACACGGTATATCGCAACTCTGTGCACAGATCATGAATAATATCAGGCAATAATTGTATCAGCACTGATATAGTATTCAAGTCAAATTACTAAGGTCATAAGCATGAGTTCTAGCACAAGGTCGGGTTACTAAGTCCATTCTCCCATAGAATCATAACACAAGCAATAACCCGGATCAACCACATAGAGGATGATAAAAAATATTTTAAATAAAATAAATGATCCCAACAAGAAAGTACTAAGTGTACATATGGAGTCACTAAGGATAATATATGTCTAAGTCATATAAAAGAAGGTCAGGCCGTATGAACCAACCCGGTCGAATGTTTTAACCTGGCCGCATGCTCCTCTAG
This sequence comes from Iris macrosiphon, assembly GCA_036927795.1. Taxonomy (NCBI): domain Eukaryota; kingdom Viridiplantae; phylum Streptophyta; class Magnoliopsida; order Asparagales; family Iridaceae; genus Iris; species Iris macrosiphon. The sequence goes on along the minus strand of JAYESA010000012.1, from coordinate 104,393,496 downwards.
GCTGCATGCTCGGGCAAAAGTCCACTACTTGGGACAAGTGCCAAAGTGATGGGCAATAAATAAAGTGTCAGGGAAGTGACATAAAAGTGATTGATGTGACAAGGCATAAGTGTCAGAGAAAAAAGATAAAAGCACATAAAGTCATACAGAGACACAAAAGTCGTATAGAAACATGCGCCCAAATGAAGAGACAAATGTCTCGTGGTCTTATAATCTCTTGGACGCATAGAGTTAGGCCTTAGTGAATTTCCATACGTTCAAGGTACTATGCGTCTGACTTTTGAAAGCATGCAACAAACAGACATACGTCTAACAAGATGGACACATGCTGGAGGAGGCACATATTACTGGGCCGCATGCTGGAGATGGCATATGTTATTGGGCCACATGGTACTCCATCGTTGTCGAACATCAAGTTTAGCCATGAAAAAACTTCAAGAATTCGAAAAACTAGTTTTGCCATAAAATTCTTATCTTAACTCCAAATCAAGTGGTTCAAAAGCCAAATTGCTCAAAATAAAGTACTCCATCACATAGAACAACAAGTTTTTGAAGATCAAAACCATAAAAACTCAAGAATACCCACACTCATATAAAAATCCAGATCTACACTATTTCTTCCACCAAATCCAAAAATACCAAGTTTTAAATATGCTTAAAATCACACAATAAACATAATAGACCAATAATATGTAGGGTTTCTCCATTTCTCATGCAAGGTGTACTTGCCTATGGAGGGAGGAAAAAATCTAAAAAAAAAGAAAAAGAAAGAATAAAGAGGGTGAGAGAAAGAAGTTGGGTTATATAGCTAGGGTTTGAGGTTTAGACTATGTGTTTAACTCATGACCAAACCAGCCAAAACCATAAACCAAGAACCAAGACAAACCAAAGAATGGGTCTAGTCTCAAGCAACTAAATAAATAACATGCCAACAAGAAATAATATGCTCCCAATATGTATACTGGAAATAAGGAGTGACAAACCGACACCTGTTAGCCGACAAATCTGGATACTAGTTTCCTACATGACTGTAATATATTTAGGCTGCAGCTGATTAACTGTCATCTATCTGGCTTATCATTTTGTCGTGCTAGATCTCTAAGAATATTCTGATGCGATATTTAGGATGCCTTACTGCTTATTCTGAAATATTCTATGTTATTGCTACTTGTTTGAATTATTGAGATATAAAAAAATTTGACCCTAGAAGACTTGGTTGTAGTATGCACCCCTATGTCTCTAGACAACCTTAAAATATTGTGGGTTGCTTCAGTATTCCATAAGGTATGGTTGGCTAAGTCATTCTTCTGCTCTTCAGTATTCTGGATCTGAGACGTGACAAGATTTTAGTAGTAGCCCATGCAGGTCTATTTTTATTTTTAAACTTGTGGGGTGCCTTGATTATAGGAAATCTCAATCAAACTTATTCTACCTTGAAATCCTAAATCTGTCTCCTCAAAACTCAGCTTGACTTCGATACCATTGATTCCTTGATACCATTAATTTAGGGCTTCTCCAGCTTCGGTGGTTAGGGTACCAGTAATTTTAGCAGGACAAGGATCCGTTGGCCCACCACGAGAGGCAACACCTGTTCCTAGAGGAATTATGGTAGAACCAGTAGAGAAGAACGAGAAACAACATGTACCAGAAGCTCTAGTACCCCTGGTCGTACTAGTAGCCCCAATAACACTTAATACACCGATATTGCTGGAGATTATATGAGGAATTATGGCAATAAAACAATACCAACAACTTTTGCAATAAGAGTAGAATGTCTTATTGAGCCAAGGATTACGGATGACCTTAGAAAGGAGTGTTAAAACATACTCAGGGGCATCGATGAGATTCTGTTAACTCAACCCCAAGTACTTTGATGGCACGAAGGATGCCATTACCGTAGACCCTTGGGTGCTGAATATTAAAACAATACTGACAACGACAAAGGTTCCACCTGAGGAACAAGTTGATCAGGTCCGATTGCAGCTCCAGGACCTTACTAGTGATTGGTAGGCAGCAGAAGTGTACAAGCATAGAAAATCTAGATCCATGCGCTCAACAAACATGCGCCCAAAAGTTGACTAAAAGTGATTAAAATGACCATACGGTCAAGAAAGAGCAGTATCCATGCACCCAAAATATTGGCCGCATAAAGGCCTAACACGAGATTATATCTGACACATAATCTTAAAAAAAAGGATTTTTTTGATGCCTCGAAATATGTGAGTACACTAAGCGACACTAAGCTCTCATTAGACTAATATTGACTTCTGACAAGCGTACAACACCACTTGTACTAGGCCACATGCGTCCCAGACTCTATGTGTTCCATGCGACTCTGGCCCCATGCATCCCAGACTCGAAGCATTTTATGAAACTCTGGCCCCACGCATCCCAGATTCTATGCATTCCAAGTGACTCTAACTCCATGTGTCCCAGACTCCATGCATTCCATGCGTCTCTGGCCCTATGTATTCTAAATTCCATGTATCCTAAACTCCTTACATCCAACGTGGCAGGATTCCCTGAGACAAAATCTTTCGTTTATGACTGACGTAATTCTCTCCGATTAAACTCGGGCCACCTATCAACCTGACCAAGTCACGCAAACAAAAGGCAAGAATTGCCTAGATCCTCAACAATAGTAAATCCTAACTACATCTTGTTAAGTATGAAGAATATGTGTGTAAACCTCCTCGACTAAATTTTAGGTCTACTTAACTTAGATCGAGAGACTATGGTTAGTTTTAAGCTAATTGGAATTTAAATCATAGTGTTTTAGATTATTGTAAAATATTCGTAACACTTTGTGCACCTTACCGTTGTATCGATATTTGGAGCGCTACACTAGCATTTGCTTTCCAACAAATTTCATATACTTTTCCTAGACGTGCCAGTCTTCTCTTTTGACCTTTGTGTCACTCATAAATACCCTCCCTAGTGCTTTATTTTAGTCGCACAATATTAGTTACAAATATTCGTTCTTAAATTCAATTAAATCCAACTTTGCATCCTTGTCCATTCCAATCAAAATTGGAGACACAATCTTGACCTGTTTTGTTCAACCAAATTTATGACATTATTCTATTCTGGGCCTACTATGTCCATGACAATTGTGTTCCACCTAATTTTAATTTCATGTACTTCTAATTAATTTTAGAATACCATTGACATTAATTTTAATTAAATTGGTGTTAGGACCCAACTTAACCCAAAACTAGACCCAACACCAAACCAAACCCCCATTCACACCCTCAAGGCTCTTACTAAATACCACACACCATTTTTAGCCACTATATCACACCAAACCCCCATTCACACCCTCAAGGCTCTTACTAAATACCACACACCATTTTTAGCCACTATTCCAGAATTGGATTCCGATGAGCCGTTCTCAAAATCGCCAGTCGAGTGGAGCCAGTGGGGCCCACGACACGCGATTCTGTCAACATTCTTAGAATCAAACCAAACTTGGCTCACAGGACCAGTGTATTGCTACGAGTCCGATGGCGCAAGTTTCGTCTCGATCCGACATGTGTACACTAAGTTATAGTAAAATTTAGAAAAGTCGGATACGGGGTGGTATCCGCGGATACGCGTTGATTCCGGTGTGCATGCACATCCGAATCAGCTTCGACAAAATCCTGCACGTCCGTATCGACGATGTGCACGTATCTGTGAAGACCGCATGCGACCAAGTCATCCCGTTTGGCGGGGCGCACTCAGTTCCGGGGTGAAATAGGACGTTAATTTTCCTATTTTTGGATAGCGGTTCGCGATCACCACAGGGCGCGATGCACCGAGCGGTTTGCACGGGCACCGAGGGGGTCATGCAGGCTACGCGATGCAACAGACGGAATAGAAATCGGGGCTACGAGGAGAGAGATACGAGTACCTGAACAGGGCTCCGAAAAACTGTGAATCCTCGTGTCCGTGTCTGCTTTGTGTCCTGTGTCCGTGTCCACTGTTGCTCGTCCTAGGGTTTCAGTTGTGGCAGACACAGCGGAGGCGGCCAGGGACCGTAGAGGTCAGGGGAGGTCGGGCCGAGGCGGGGGAGGTCGCTGCGGGTCTCCGGCGAGGCGCTGGAGGGCGCCGCTTCGTCGACACTGTGCTGAGTTGGCCGGAACCGGAGCGGCTAGGCGGGGCTGCATGAGGCTCGGGTTTAGCTCGAGGGAGGGGCCGGCGCTGCGAGGGTGCTATAGGAAGACGTTGAGGGGGTAGCTACTGGAGGAGGGAGATGCTGCGGGCGGCGGCGGAGCGGTCGCGGTTCACTGGTGAAGGCGGGCGGCTTACTGGTGAAGGCGGATGAGGGGAGATGACTGCGGGGAGCTCGAGGGGGAAAAAGTTCTGGGAGGCGGAGGAGTTCGACAGAAAGGCAGAGGTGGCTGAGGAGAGGAAGAGGGCGGGTTCGTCTGCTAGGGTTCCGGCGAGAGCTCTGCGGGGGTTTTAAAGGGTGACCGAGGAGAGGGGGAGGCGGCCGTTGCGGAAGGGGGATCGGAGCGGTCGCAGGCGGTTGCGGGAAGAAGAAGCGGAGCGGTCGGCCGGCAGCGTAACGGCCGGAGTCGGGGCTGAAACGGCTGGAAGGGGAAGGGAAGGGATTTCGGGCCGGGTTCAACGGGCGGTCGGGTCGGGTCCTAGCGGATCCGGCCCGATCCATTAATTAGATTACGGGTCGGGTCTGCTAATGGGTCGGGTCTGGGTTTTTGGGCCCGGATCTGACCCAATAAGGAATTTGGGTTTTAAAATAGACCGGTTTGGTTTATTTCAAATAAACCCGGTCTATTTTGGGTTTTAAATTGGTTTAATATATTAATTAGTTTTTTAGGGATTTAAAAATACATCCGGGGTCCAATAAATTCCCAGAAAATTACCCTATGTCCAGAATTTCATTTTACACCATAAAATATTATTTTCATAATATTTTAATAATATTTAATAACATTTAAAAATCTTTTAATTACAAAATACCTTGATTTTAATACCAAAAAATATCAGAAAATTACAGTAAATTGGGGAAAATTCTAAATTATCAATTCTTGAAAATCAGGAGGATTACAATCTACCCCCCTTATGAGGATTGCGTCCTCACAATCAAAGAATAACCTGTCAACAGAGATGACATGGTTGCAAATATTGTTTGTAGCACATCAAAATCAAGGAGAATCAAGGTTTTAGAGTAACACCTAGGAAATTACTTTCCTAAGCATTAAAAGTTATAAAATTTCCTAATTGAAGGAAATCTAGAAAATTACATTTTAGAAAAATAGTTTTATCCTTTAAAAACTTATCAGGTTAACATTTATAAATATTCTACATTTATTGGCAAGCTCAGAATAAATTACTAGGTTAACACTAGGTTATCCTTTATAAAACATATTATATTAACACTCTAGGTTATTTAGCAAGTTCAAAATTACTAGGTTATCTATTATTAGCAATTTAAAACTGTCAGGTCAAGTCTAGGGTTACGAACCAGCAGGCACGAACTAAAGCAAATCTAGAAGCAGGAAACTATAAAATTTACTCGTAATAGCTACTCCATGAATCTGCGCATCCTCCAAATTCATCACTGGAGCTTGTCCGCGTCCTCGCAGATGATTCCTCGGCTGCTGTTGGGCTTGCTGGAAGAGTGCTGCTTGTGGTGCCAAGGGTGGCCTCGGCTAATTTTCTCCTGGGGCATGTGGTAGAACTCCTTCAGCTTCCGTTTGCAGTATTTCTAATGCTGGAGAGGCTGGCCTCGGTACTGGTAGTGCTTGTCTGTTTATCATCAGTGCTCTCTTTCGATGCTGAGGACAATCTTTGGCTAAGTGTTGGTTGGACGTGCAAATCAAGCATAATCCCAATTTACGTCTACACTCGTTCTCAATGTGGCCTCTCTTGCGACAGTTTTGACAGATAGGCAGTACTTGCGGAGATGCTTCTGGAGGTTGGTGCATGTGTGACTTCTTTGCAATTTCTTCATGTGGTACTCCGGCTGGTGCTGATGGGGCTGGTTGTTGAATCATTACGGCTTTCTCTCGACGTTCAGGGCAATCCCTTACCGAATGCTTTTTGGATCCGCAAGCTAAATATTGTCCCAGTCTGCGCCGACATTCTTTAGCGAGATGGCCTACTTTGCCACAATAGTGACAAGTAGGGAGGACTAGTGCAAGTGGTGGATTCAACTGTGGTCGCTTTGCAACTCTTTCTTGTTGTGCTTGGTCTGGTGCTGTTGCATATGGCCGCTTCTGGCTGGACTCGATCCTTGTGTTGCACTCCATGGGTCGTGTTGCAGCAAGAACGTTCACGTCTAAGGTAGGTGCATTTGAACTGATTAATCTTCGTAACTCTGAGCTAAATCTGTCGATGAACTTCTCCACTTGGTTTTGCTGATCTTCTTGTTGAACCTTCTGATGGGATTGCATCATCGCGTAGAATATTCGGAACAGTTTTTGTCGTCGATAGCCTACCCTTGTGGAACGGTAGGCATCGGAGGAGCAAGTTGCGTTGATGGTGGAACGTCATCTTCTGGGATTCTCGAGGCATTCTGTCTTGCTGGACTGAGTTATTGTGATGTTTAACCTTCATCCACTAGTATCACTTCATCTTCGTGGTTAACCACAATATCTTGTGGTACTGCTGGATGAGTCTCATCGCCGGCTTGTGGATCCATAATTCTGCATCCAAAATAAACTATAAGAAGCACACAAGAATCAAGGCAGGATGCAAGTCAAGAATTTTATTTGAATCCGATACAGATATCAAGAACGTTTTCAAGCAAGTGGATGAGATCCTAAAAACTTTATCCTATTCTTATTGCAGGCCTGTTTGGTCCCTAAGTTGAAACTGAACAATTTAGTCGTTGACCTGCATAGGCCACCACAAAAACCATGTCACGCCCCAGTCCCAAAATATCGAGGTACCGGATGCGTGATAATGGCCAGCAACACACACCGATGGACAAACCCAATTTAATAGATCCATCGGGGCATGCTTAAGCTGTATTACAATAGTCCGGGTCTACTAATCTCATCCACAGAATGAATATAACAAAGTCAACATAAAGAAAATAAAATATCAACAATAACATCAAATCATAAGTAATATAATCGGGGAACAACCCGATAATCAAGTCTGATACAATTGTTCTTTAAACAAGAAAGTAAATAACATCACTGACTGAGTATGAAAGAACATATACTCAGAAAAATCTATGGCAATCACCTAGTCCTCGGTTCCTAGTTCTGCTCCAGTACCTGCTCCTGAACCTGCTTCTGCTCCTACTAAAGCACCTGTCCTGTAATCCTCAGAGTGGATCTCCTCTGCTAAACCTGGGGACATAATCCGGATCCAGGTCCTCAGGGGACATAGCAAGGTACAAGAAAGCTCAAGCCAAAATAAATATAGTGCCGAAAATAGATGAGTAAATAGGGTAATACTAAATAACCAGCTAAGTGAAATGTAAGATGAGAGCATCACTAAAACTCAGGCTGAAACCACTACAAGCTCTGTGTCGGGGAGCTGGTAGCAGTAATAACAAGTAGTGGGCCAAGCTCGGGCTTAGAGTCTTGAGCACCACAATAATAGGGATTTTATATATATGATCAGCCTGTAGCCTGTGTGTCTCTCCCCACCCAATATAATCACACGTCTCATGTCCATGACACGCAAGATCAAAACTAATACAGCAAGTCATAATATGAACTAAGTATATAATGTCTATGTCAATCCTGCATCCTACACAGAATCACCAAGAATATCTCAGAAAGATTCTGTATCATGTATAGTGTCAAGTATCCTGGGTATAATGTACTTGAATAAGCAAGTACGAGAAGTATAGGGTCTCGGTATCCATCTCTAGATGACTTTACACAACATCGCGTACGGTATTGGCACCCGACTGTAATCGGACGCTAAGTAAGTCACACGGTCCTAGGTCAAGCATGTAAAACAAGTATATATGTCAAGGAAATAAATAGCAAAAACTGCAGAGATTGGCAAGGTACACTTGCCTGGGGTTCCGGTTCCAATTGTAGCTCTGAATGCAGCGAAATTTGCAGGGACTGCTCCGGTTGCTGAAATAAATATCACCATCAGATCCAGAAAATATTAATCAGCTAGAAACGCCTGTCCTTACGTCCAATTTGGACACAGGGGCAAAAATGACATTTTCGGGTCAAGGCGGGGTCCAGATGCGGGCCGCTTTGCACCGAAAAACGTGTCAGGGTCAAAGGTCTCCAAATTCATCCAACTTAGTGTCAACAGGTGTAAACTCCCTCACCCAAAATAGGTATTTGTGTATATTTTATATTATTATATTTATTATAGATGTTGAATTTATTTAGAGTATTCTCTTAGTTAATTAGAAAATAATTTATTTTAGTATATTTACTTATATAAATATTCATTTAGAATTATTTTAGGTTATTTTAGATTTTTGGAGATTTTTCTAGAATTTTTGGTAATTAAAACTTAGAAAACATAAATTTCTAGGACTTCTATGATTTACTATACGACCATACTCGTTCCTACCAAATATTTATTTTAGTTTAAAATATTTAATTATATATTTTTGTAATTTATTTAGAATTTTAAGAAATTTATTTAGATTTTTTTAAATTATTTAGGATTTATTTGGATATATATAGTCTTAATATTAGATAGATGCTAATTTAGTGTTATAGATATTAATAAGATTTTCTAAATTATTTGTATTATCTTTAATTATATTTAAGATTATAAATTATTGAGATAAATTCAAACTCTATTTTAAATTAATTCAAATCCTGAACCTACTAGGAATTCAACTTCATGCATATCCTATCCTTATTTAAATTCATCATAATCAAGTAGTGTCCACCATTATAAATACCCCATCCTTCATATTTTTCTTCCCCAAATTCCTCTATTTTTCGTCCAAAAATAGTCAAAATTCGTCATAAATTTAGCCTCATTTTCTACTAGTTATGACGAATTAAAAAGACGATATCTCCTAGCTCCGGACTCCAAACGAGGCCTAATTTTTTTTAGAACGATAATGAGGTTAGATTTCTGATTATATAAATTGTTTTTCTAAATTATTAGTATTAAATTCTGGAAAATTCGTAGAACACAGCATGTCCGAAAATAGATGTGTTTCGATGTTTTCGCGATTTCGGGAGAACCAGAAATCAGAATCATGAACCGTTTAAAGTTTCGGAAAGCTAATATCGAGATCATCGACATATATTTTTCCCAGAATTTATTTCAAAGTATTTACATACTGTTAATTCTGTAGAACTTCTAGGTTAGAATTTAACCATCGGTGCACAATACAAAATTTGTATGTGCCATAATTCCCAAACAAATTTGAATTCGGACGAGCCATAAATTCTAGCATATTTTTGAAACTAAAATCTACAGGAAATCATGCATGAAAGTTGAGTTTGTGTCGATTGACTTTTCGGTCAACAGATTGCCTCAATTTGCGTGCCATGAGTCTCGAGTTGATAAAATTCAGTTTCTTTGGACAAAATTTAGGAATTAACATAAAAATCAGAATAATAAGATTAAAATAGGATTTTAGAGTAATTATTCCAGAATTAAATAAATTAAAATAAATTATCTTTTGACGTGATAAATTTGTAATACATAGGCTATTTGGACTGTGACTTGGACTCTGATTCATACCAGCAGCAGGACCCCAGGCAAGATACCTTGCCAAATTGTTTACAGTACTTTGCATGCTATTTATATTTTTGTTTATTTATTACATTTTGTATATTTCTTGCATGTGTAGTTTTCTTTCAGTCATTACTATGTATTAGATATGTTGACACACACATGGCACTTAGTATCATAGAGGACAATTATTAGGCGTATAGGATTTTAACCACTCTGGTAACACCGTAGTCACTAGCACGCACTATGGTGGGTCGTGTCCGATGGTCGCTACCCCTGAGGTATGTCGATTGATGGAGTCCGAGGGTCGCTACCCCCGAGGTATGTCGGCTGATGATGTCCACTGACGAGCGTGAGGTTGTGAGGATTAGATCGAGTAGCCTACCCTTGCCCATACGTCGAAAAGTTGTCCTTATTTGCATTCATATAGATGGTCTTGTACAGCGTACTTATTTATTTTCAAATTATATGCATGTTTACTGTATTGAAATTGGCTCATATTTTCTGTATCTTGTTACGTCCCTCTGAGGACCTGGTCCGCTGCCAGGTGTATCTTTTCTTGAGTATTTACAGGAGCGCAGATTTGGATGGTTATATGTGATCCGAGGATGTCTTCTCTTCGAGCTGTGATGGATAGCTGGTATTCTTATATTGTGTTGTGGTGTTGTACTCATATTGTATTTGCTCTTATATTCGAGTTGGTAGTGGATTTGTTTCCATCCAACTATCATCCTTAAATACTTCTTATTGAGATCTAGTTTCATAGATACTGGTTATTTATTTCTATATGATTTTGGTGGATGAGATTTAGATTTTACCCTGTGACTTGTATTATATTTTATACCACTTGTGGATTTTATATTCATATTACAGCGTACGTATGGATTTGGTTTTCATATATTGGAGTTGCCATATCCATGCGGCTGGCATGCTTATGTGTCCTAGTCCTACGTATTTTTTTGGGACTGGGGCGTGACATGTTTTTATGGTGGCCCATGCAGGTCGAGAGCATATTGTCTCGGTTACGTTATTGTACCGAACAAGCCTGCACCTAGGAGTAGAGTATAGGACCTCATCCACAATTGACTATGATTCGCTTTCCTTCCAATCCATTCTATCTGAACAATTGCATCCTGCTTGATTCATGTACTTCCCTAATAGTTCTTTGAGTATAGCCTTCTGCTAGAATATAGGAACCCCTATTATTATGATGATAATTATGGTAGCACACCTATTAAGAATACAACGAGAATATAGACACACCACTAAGTTTAGAATATCTAGTAAACCTAGAATTCCTTATCTTTAGATTGTTATACCATTACCCCTTGATGTATTAAGAAGACTTGAGAGTAGTATAGACACTACTACAGTTAGTTAGAAGTTTTACCATAATGTTTGACACCTAGTATCACATAGTCTTTTGACCTATTAATTAAAGTATAACCGAATGATATTTATCGCATGCTAGCAAAAGACGACAGTGTTTATTCAGACCATAGAATTTAGAGGTCCTTGCCCTATTTGGTCGACTAGCGACTTAGATAAGGAGGTTGTATGATAACTATAGAGATTGTAGAGTCTTTTATTATTATTGCTTATGTTATTTTTGCTTTTGCGAACTTGAATTATTTTGTAACTTCTCACATCATAATCCAGCGTTATATTTTCTGTGCTACCTTGAATTATGCTGCTATTATAGCCTAGTTTTTGCAAGCTTAATCTTATATCGAGCTTGTTCATGACATATGTGTTATTGGGGCCTGATCAACCACACTAATACAAATTGTCTAATCAGAATCAGTGTATTATGGTCTAGCTAGCCATAATGCGCTTGATTCGCCCTTCGCAATAGTATTTTATGTGGATTGAGATGTATAGTGGACAAGTAGACAAATATACTTACCCTCTAGATACGACAAAGCATATCATATCAAGTACATAACTGCACCGATGTGAGCATGGGAATAGGAAATTATCAAATTAAGATTTCAATCCACAACTGTCTTGACAATTTCCATTTGAATTCTTTAAACGCTTTGATTCCCATACTTCCATTCAATTACCCCTCCATGAACTCTTTTTCGTTGCTTTCCGTCTTTCCTTGTTTCGAAAAGACGAAATCTCGTGCTTGGATATAAGTGATACACGGATAGTACAAGATATACCCCATAGGCCAATCACATTATTTGATGACTATCTTTCATAATTGATTAAGGGCATATCACATATGATATAGTTGGTGTTAAAGTTTTGAGGATTGAATGACATGAGAAAATAAATTGAGGAATATTTTTCTTAAGTGTAAGAGTCTTATGTGATAGATGGGTAAATTCTAAGTTGGGTAGAAATTGCATTATTAAACTTGAGGAGAATTCTTTTAGATTGTGATCAAGTAGGATTAGATTGAGAGATTAAGTCCTTTTAAATGTGGAGAATTTTAAAGGAAGGATTAAGATAATGAGGATTTAATGAATTTTAAAAATCTTGATATTGAGGATCCAATATTTATACTTTGAGCACATGATTTAAATTTTGAATATTGAAGGATGAATCATCGATTTAAATTTTTAGGATAAATATAGAATTTTAGACTTGAACAACTGGTGAATTAGATTTAAATTTTATAATTTGATGATTTGAATTAAAAGTTTAATTTTGATTGTTGGGTCACCTATTTGAAATATTGAGGATGTAAATTGAGTTTAAATATTTGAATAGTACAAAATTCTTAAATTGAGAATAGGAATAAGATTTGATTAGAATTATTTATTGTTCAAAGTCTAGAGAAGATTATGATAGTTGAAAATTATGATATAAATTTTGATGTGGGATGTCATATAGACTTGAGTTAGATTTGGATGTTGATTATTTAAAAATCGAGAAGAGATTACGACAGGTTGAATTTTGATTTAAACAGTGGTTATATTAATTTTGAAGTGATCGCAATAGATTCGAATAGATTTTGTTATTTAAATTTTTGGAAGAGGTTGTGATTGATATACCATGTGTACGAATGTGAAGGATTTAACAAATTAACTTTAATTTCGAGGACAAAATTGTTTTAAGTTGGGTAGTTTATAAACTCCCTCACCCAAAATAGGTATTTGTGTATATTTTATATTATTATATTTATTATAGATGTTGAATTTATTTAGAGTATTCTCTTAGTTAATTAGAAAATAATTTATTTTAGTATATTTACTTATATAAATATTCATTTAGAATTATTTTAGGTTATTTTAGATTTTTGGAGATTTTTCTAGAATTTTTGGTAATTAAAACTTAGAAAACATAAATTTCTAGGACTTCTATGATTTACTATACGACCATACTCGTTCCTACCAAATATTTATTTTAGTTTAAAATATTTAATTATATATTTTTGTAATTTATTTAGAATTTTAAGAAATTTATTTAGATTTTTTTAAATTATTTAGGATTTATTTGGATATATATAGTCTTAATATTAGATAGATGCTAATTTAGTGTTATAGATATTAATAAGATTTTATAAATTATTTGTATTATCTTTAATTATATTTAAGATTATAAATTATTGAGATAAATTCAAACTCTATTTTAAATTAATTCAAATCCTGAACCTACTAGGAAATCAACTTCATGCATATCCTATCCTTATTTAAATTCATCATAATCAAGTAGTGTCCACCATTATAAATACCCCATCCTTCATATTTTTCTTCCCCAAATTCCTCTCTTTTTTGTCCAAAAATAGTCAAAATTCGTCATAAATTCAGCCTCATTTTCTACTAGTTATGACGAATTAAAAAGACGAGATCTCGTAGCTCCGGACTCCAAACGAGGCCTAATTTTTTTTTTAGAACGATAATGAGGTTATATTTCTGATTATATAAATTGTTTTTCTAAATTATTAGTATTAAATTCTAAAAAATTCGTAGAGCACAGCATGTCCAAAAATAGACGTGTTTCGATGTTTTCGCGATTTCGGGAGAACCAGGAATCAGAATCACGAACCGTTTAAAGTTTCGGAAAGCTAATGTCGAGATCATCGACATATATATTTTCCCAGAATTTATTTTGAAGTATTTACATACTGTTAATTCTGTAGAACTTCTAGGTTAGAATTTAAACATCGGTGCACAATACAAAATTTGTATGTGCCATAATTCCCAAACAAATTTGAATTTGGATGAGCCATAAATTCCAGCATATTTTTGAAACTAAAATCTATAGGAAATCATGCATGAAAGTTGAGTTTGTGTCGGTTGACTTTTCGGTCAACAGATCACCTCAATTTGTGTGCCATGAGTCTCGAGTTGATAAAATTCAGTTTCTTTGGACAAAATTTAGGAATTAACATAAAAATCAGAATAATAAGATTAAAATAGGATTTTAGAGTAATTATTCCAGAATTAAATAAATTAAAATAAATTATCTTTTGACGTGATAAATTTGTAATACATAGGCTATTTGGACTGTGACTTGGACTCTGATTCATACCAACAGCAGGACCCCAGGCAAGATACCTTGCCAAATTATTTACAGTACTTTGCATGCTATTTATATTTCTGTTTATTTATTGTATTTTGTATTTTTCTTGCATGTGTAGTTTTCTTTCAGTCATTACTATGTATTAGATATGTTGACACACACATGGCACTTAGTATCATAGAGGATAATTATTAGGCGTATGGGATTTTAACCACTCTGGTAACACCGTAGTCACTAGCACGCACTATGGTGGGTCATGTCCAATGGTCGCTACCCCCGAGGTATATCGATTGATGGAGTCCGAGGGTCGCTACCCCCGAGGTATGTCGGCTGATGATGTCTACTGACGAGCGTGAGGTTGTGAGGATTAGATCGAGTAGCCTACCCTTGCCCATACGTCGAAAAGTTGTCCTCATTTGCATTCATATAGATGGTCTTGTACAGCGTACTTATTTATTTTCAAATTATATGCATGTTTACTGTATTGAAATTGGCTCGTATTTTCTGTATCTTGTTACGTCCCTCTGAGGACCTGGTCCGCTGCCAGGTGTATCTTTTCTTGAGTATTTGCAGGAGCACAGATTTGGATGGTTACATGTGATCCGAGGATGTCTTCTCTTCGAGCTGTGATGGATAGCTGGTATTCTTATATTGTGTTGTGGTGTTGTACTCATATTGTATTTGCTCTTATATTCGAGTTGGTAGTGGATTTGTTTCCATACAACTATCATCCTTAAATACTTCTTATTGAGATCTAGTTTCATAGATACTGGTTATTTATTTCTATATGATTTTAGTGGATGAGATTTAGATTTTACCCTGTGACTTGTATTACATTTTATACCACTTGTGGATTTTATATTCATATTACAGCGTACGTATGGATTTGGTTTCCATATATTGGAGTTGCCATATCCATGCGGCTGGCATGCTTATGTGTCCTAGTCCTACGTATTTTTTTGGGACTGGGGCATGACAACAGGTCAGGAACGATAATACGAACCCAACGAAACTTCCAGAATTGGATTCCGATGAGCCATTCTCAAAATCGCCCGTCTAGTAGAGCTTGTGGGGCCCACGACACGCGATTTTGTCAACGTTCTCAGAATCGAACTAAACTTGGCTCACAGGACCAGCGTATTGCTACGAGTCCGATGGCTCAAGTTTCGTCTCGATCTAACATGTGTACTCTAAGTTACAGTGAAATTCAGAAAAGTCAAATACGGGGCAGTGTCCGCGGATACGCGTTGATTCCGGTGTGCATGCACATCCGAATCAGCTTCTGCGAAATCCAGCACGTCCGTATCGATGACGCGCACGTATCTGTGAAGACCGCATATGACCAAGTCATCCCGTTTGGCGGGGCGCACTCTGTTCCGGGGTGAAACAGGGCATTGATTTTCCTATTTTTGGATTACGGTTCACGATCACCACATGGCGCGATGCATCGAGCGGTTTGCACGGGCACCGAGGGGGTCATGCAGGCTACGCGATGCAACAGACGGAATAGAAATCGGGGCTACGAGGAGAGAGATACGAGTACCTGAACAGGGCTCTGGGAAACTGCGAATCCTCGTGTCCGTGTCTGCTTTGTGTCCTGTGTCCGTGTCCACTGTTGCTCGTCCTAGGGTTTCAGCTGTGGCGGACACAGCGGAGGCGGCCAGGTACCGTGGAGGTCAGGGGAGGTCGGGCCGAGGTGGGGGAGGTCGCTGCGGGTCTCCGGCGAGGCGCTGGAGGGCGGCGCTTCGTCGCCGCTGTGCTGAGCTGGCCGGAACCGGAACGACTAGGTGGGGCTGCAGGAGGCTCGGGTTTAGCTCGAGGGAGGGGCCGACGCTGCGAGGGTTCTGTGGGAAGACGTTGAGGGGGTAGCTGCTGGAGGAGGGAGATGCTGCGGGCGGCGGCAGAGTGGTCGCGGTTCACTGGTGAAGGCGGGCGGCTTACTGGTGAAGGCAGATGAGGGGAGATGACTGCGGGGAGCTCGAGGGGGAAAAAGTTCTGGGAGGCAGAGGAGTTCGACGGAAAGGCAGAGGTGGTGGAGGAGAGGAAGAGGGTGGGTTCGTCTGCTAGGGTTCCGGCGAGGGCTCTGCGGGGGTTTTAAAGGGCGACCGAGGAGAGAGGGAGGCGGCCGTTGTGGAAGGAGGATCGGAGCGGTCGCAGGCGGTTGCGGAAAGAAGAAGCGGAGCGGTTGGCCGGCGGCGTAACGGCCGGAGTTGGGGCTGAAACGGCTGGAAGGGGAAGGGAAGGGATTTCGGCCGGGTTCAACGGGCGGTCGGGTCGGGTCCTAGCGGATCCGGCCCGATCCATTAATTAGATTACGGGTCGGGTCTGCTAATGGGTTGGGTCTGGGTTTTTGGGCCCGGATCCGACCCAATAAGGAATTTGGGTTTTAAAATAGACCGGTTTGGTTTATTTCAAATAAACCCGGTCTATTTTGGGTTTTAAATTGGTTTAATATATTAATTAGTTTTTTAAGGATTTAAAAATACATCCGGGGTCCAATAAATTCCCAAAAAATTACCCTATGTCGAGAATTTTATTTTACACCATAAAATATTATTTTCATAATATTTTAATAATATTTTATAATATTTAAAAATCTTTTAATTATAAAATACCTTGATTTTAATACCAGAAAATATCAGAAAATTACAGTAAATTGGGAAAAATTTCAAATTATCAATTCTTGAAAATCAGGGGAATTATGCCAGCAGCATACACTGATGGACAAACCCAATTTAATGGATCCATCAGGGCGTACTTAAGCTGTAAAATAAAGTCTACGACAATATGTCACAACTAATCTCATCCATACAAGATAAAATATGATCCACAGAAATAAGAAATGTAAATCATCAACCAGTCTCAACAAAGTACTTCGGGAAACAACCCGATAAAAATCTGATACACTGGTTCAATAGACCAAAATATAAATGAATGAATAAAGTAAATACTGAGCATGAAACATAGATGCTCAGGAAAAGTCTTCAGCTAACACCTCATCCTCGGATGTCGGTACAGCTCCTGTATCAGCTCCTGCTGCTGTCCCGTATACTTTGGGATAGATCTTGTCTGTAAATCCTGGGGACATAATCCGGATCCAGGTCCTCAGGGGACATAGCAAGGTACAAAATAATACAAGCCAAAATAAATGCAGTGCAAATAGTAAATAAAATAAACAGGGTAAGTATGTAACCATTGTCACGACCCGCACCCGGTTTAGGGCACGAGAGCGTGGGTACATCCAGCCTACGCCGCAGCATCGGCGGTAGAACGCTGTCTAGGTCAAGTACTATCTAAACAATGTCACGCTAGTATCCAACTCCATAAGGAGACGTGGATATTATAAAATAATTCTAGAAATACTCAATCACAACTACAGCACGATAGGAAAATGAAGAAATAAAAGAATACAACACAAGTCTAATGACACAATAATCATACCTGCAATCAGTAACATCCAATCCCCCAAGTGTGTCGGAAACCAGTCTACTAAGGTCACAGTCTGGAAAAATATTTTCCAGTCAGGAAGGAGCAAAGTACATCTCTAATTAGCAGTTCTATATAAATGACATAAACTATGTAGCAGTTCTAGATGGAAACATACCAGATGCATATATAGGTACGAGAAATATACAATGAGAGAAATACTGGAAATACTGTAAGTAAATGTAGGAAAAGGACAATATGTCTATGCAAGAATCCTATGACTAAGTGTGTGAGTACTAGCTTTAACATGTGATCGGCTTGGGAACTTGATCAGGCTGGTTACATGTGATTAGCTATGATTCACGAAGGTCAGGCTAACCGGTGGTTAGCTATGATGCATGTAGAGGTCAGGCTAATCACACGTAACAGCTATGAGGCACGGAGATGGTCAGGCTGCACCCGACGTGAGATGTGGGGTGAGCTATGATGCATGAAAAGTTGGATATGATCACATATCTACACTAAATACTCCCCAAACCCCCGACTGGTATAGTAGATCAAATCATGGTACGCTATGGCACGAGATTCCCTAGGAAGGTAGCAAATCTCCCCGGGAATCAGTGTCTGTACATGCACAAGATAACAAGGAAAACAAGTCTTGTACAAGCTACACCATGAATAAGGAATAACATCTCATGACGAGATCCGTGTATACCAATCCGTGTAACCAATGTGTCAAGAACATGGATATTTACACTAGATACAGTGAATATAGGAGATATCATAAATTAAAAACTAATCAGAGAATGTACTCGCCTTGGGTCCTTAGCTGGTAATTATTGATGTCCTGTTCCAGAGTATCCCCTGGGTAAACCAACAGTCCTATAAACATATCACAATATCACATTTGCATCAGATGCTATACTAATCACACAAACAAAATACTAACTCAGGGGCTATGCCAGGCAGGGCACTAGTCAATTAGGGTCGTCTATTAGAGACATAGAAGTGTACACATTGTACTAACATATACATCAAATACATTTGGTACGAAAATAGATAAGTGCATTTATATATACCTTAAGTAATATTAATACTGTATGTTTTAATTACAATAGCTACTAGGAAATACGTTATACAAGGTATAGTCATAAAAATAAGCCAAGTTAGAATTTTACTATATATACTAAATTCCAAAGTACAATGACTATGCTAATACATGAATTTAATTTATACTAGTATATATATACTTTAAAATAAATAATACTTGTATATATATATAAACATAATAAATAATACTTGAATGTATATCTATATAGACATAGTTCATTGAAAAGGGATACAATACGTATTTATATTATGCTATACCAATTTATAATTATATCAAAATATATTATTATGCTACATTTATTTATATATGCCAAATTATGTTTTTGTTAAACATATACCAATTAACAATTTCCAACATATACTGAAAATACAGATATACATATATACCAATTTTATATTAAAATATATTAAGTATATACAAAATATATACATATACATATACCAATACGAAAATATAATCTACATATATATATTTGTACCAAAAATTATATACAAAATATGTATAACTGTATACTCATAATAGAATTATAACATATATATATTGTCAACATCATTATTAAATATACTAATACTAATACCAAATTAAGTTCATACTATATATTAAGGGTATACTAAAAGCTTATATAAAATATATGTATTATACCATCATTAAAAATAACACTACAGATACTAAAACATTAATTGAAATATACCTAGTATACTTTTTATTAATACATATTATATAAAATAATTCTATATACAAACATATACATTAATTACACTAATAATATAGTGTACATTTTATAAAGTACAATTCTTTTTTTTTTTTATGGAAAATGCCAGTGTACATATATGTATACAAATTCTCTTTAAATAATTACATATACCTGTACATATATACTAATTAAATATTAACCAACTAATTACACATTAATTAACTACTTACATATAACTAAACTATTTATTATTAACTAAACTAATTACATGAAATTACTAACTAATTATATTTAATTACTAAATAAATTATATGCAATTAACAACTAGTTATATGAATTTAGCTAATCTAATTATTAATCACTAATCTAATACAATTAACAACTAATTAATATAAATTAACTAATTTGTCTAATTAAAACTAAATTAATTAATAAAAATTAACTAATCTAATTGTTATAATTAAACTAATTAAACTAACTAATCTAATAATTAACTCAACTAATTAATCTAATTAACTAAACTAATTAATATAAATTAACTAATTAATTATATCACTAAACCATTTTATTAAAACCAAACTAACTACAGCACTGAGCCGAAGAAAGAAGGAAGGGGGAAGGGGAAACTCACGTCGACTGGAGGGGGTTTTCCGGCGCGCCGGGCAGGGCGTCGGCGCGGGGAAGTCCGCCGAGGTCGGACCGGCAAGACGTCGGCGCGGTGCTCGGCCTGCTGTGGCGGGGCCGGGTGCTCGGCTCGAGACGACGGGGCTCTTTTCGAGGCGGTCGGCGGTGCTCTCGTCCCGAGGAGGCGGCGGTGTGGAACTCGAGAGCAGCGACGATTTCGAGGCGGCGGCAGCGGAGCTCGTCGACGGGTCGTCGGTCGACGTTCGTCTCGGCGGCGGCGGTGGTTCGAGGAACCGGCGTCTCGACTCAGCGGAAGGAGAGGACGGCGGCTCTTCTCAGCGGAAGGAGATCTCGGCCGTCGGCGGTGGAAATCCGAGCTCGACGCGGGGGAAGACGCGACGGCCAGCGACGATAGGCGAGGCTGAATCTAGGGTTAGGGTTCTGTGAGTCGGGGTCGTGTCCGGGGCTGGACACGGCAGTTTGTTGACTGTGGGGGCGTGTCCGGGTCTGTCGAACACAGGATTGGGTGTGCTGTGGTGGGGGTGGATGTGCCCGGGTGTGTCGGACACGAAAATCTGATTGTAATGTTGTAAATCTAGACACAGGAAAGGAATGGATACGGTGGGACACCCGGGGTCGGACCCGAGGCCAACACGGCTGACACGGTAGTGCTGGACACACGGACACGATCACACAAAATGGTGATGGCTTGTGGCTTGTGGAAAATTGTGAGGGCTAGTTAGGGTTTCTTGGGAATGGTGATGAGGGACTTAAATAGGAAAAGAGTTGTGGGCTAAAGGGTGCGGGTTGGCCCAATAATGAATGGCCAGGATTAAATATAAAGGGGCTTTTCATGTGGGAAAAATGAGGGTGTGTTGGCTAGTTAATAGGAATTGGCAACTTGTAAAAATTTTAAGAAGAAAAGATTATAATTTCAGAAAATATTTTTAGTAAAGCTATGTAATTTATTTATTTACTATTCCATTTGGATATGAAATTTTTATTATGAAACGACTAGTCCTTCAATACTTTTATTAACAAATAATTTTACGATTTCAAGCCAATAAATATTTGAAGCTAGAGTATATATATATATATATATATATATATATATATATATATATATATATATATATATATCATTATTATTTATTTATTTATTTTGTAATACATCGACATTTAGGAAAAATAATTTTTATAAAAGATTTTTAAATCACCTTCTAAAAATCAAATATTGTTCAAAAATCAAATGCAAGAATTCAAGGAGAAAATATTTTATAACTTGGTATTTAAAATTAAATTAAAAATCTAATTTTTTTCGGAAATTGAAAATCGGAGGTTACAAGTCTACCCACCTTAGAAAAATTTCGTGCTCGAAATTTAAGATCCTCAATAATTGCATTTACACATTATATTATTTCTATCAAAATTTTAAATTTCAACCAAATAATCATGAAGTAATTCCACATCATTATTTCACAATCTTTCAAAATTCTATATCATCATATTCCGGAAAATCTTCAAGTTTAAAATCAAATTCAAATTTTTTTTTTTTTTTTTATAATCTCCTCCAAAAATTTAAGTTCGTATCTAATTACTCAAGGATTTTAATATCCAATCCTCCAATTAAATTCCAATTAATGTCTATTTATAACATTCAAAAATCTGTATCCCAAATTTAAATTTTAAACACTAATCCATCATTCATCTTACTCCTCTAACCCAATTTCAATTGATGCATATTCAAATATAAATCCTCCTCCCGAGAATTGAATTTGACACTATTCCATTAACGATTTATTTCCTGATTTTCTTTTTCCTCAAATACTCAACGATGCGATACTTTCAGAATCTTCAATGCAACATTCATAATATAAACTATAAAATTTCTATCTTGCAATCAAATAGAAAAATGATAATCTCTCAAATTTTTCTCAAATTTTTTTTTTAATTTAATCATATCAAGACCTTCCTAAATTTAATAGATCCTCAATTTTGCCCTGTGAATTTCTTAACTCTCTATTTAAGTTAATGCTTATCCTCGAATTTCAATCAAACCTCGATTTTCGTACAATCAATGATTCATCACCTCTGTTATAACAACCCTTTAATTCTTTATTTAAATTAATGCTCATCCATAATTTAATCATCTTGTCCCTTTTTGTCGGTCATAACCTTGTCATAGACCTTTGCTATGGTCAAAAACCCCAATGATCATGGTTTAAGAAAACTCTACCTACAGCCATGCAATTTAAGAAAAATAGGTCATGTATCTTGGTCATGGCATTTCAGTCTCTGTTAAGGTGTACTACTAGTTATATCCTAACAAGAAAATCACGAATACAACCCACGGTACTAGGGAATCAATCAATCAGAAGACAAAACAACATGAGAAAAAGAAAGAACCTGCTAACACATTACCTGCAGTATTTCCTATCCCTAACATACACTTAGCTCTAGCAAATTCACTAACTAATTCATATTCCGGTACACCGGTACTCATATCAATTAATCATTAGTCCACAACATCCATGATTACATCCTCATTGCATACCTCTGTTTATTAATACCTAAATCTGATACCAGATTCTCTAATATAACCATGATTCAATAATGCATCCAAGTTGATACCTCTATCTCTTTAGTACCATACCCTCTGTCAGTTCCCTATTCCTACTACAATTGTTCCTACTAGTCGTTCTAATCACTCAAATATACGTCAAGTGCAACACCATACTAAATACTGCTCTTTCCAATACAATTTTAGATGGACACCCAAGTCAGTCTGCGGTGCCATCTCAATCATGCTCAAATCACCAGATCCTTACACATGTATATCATCTACTCATATATTAATATTCATATCTCTCATCTACCAAAAATTAATCCTCAAAATAATCGTCAAGGTTTAACTTCTCGATCAACTTAAAAATAAAAATGCATATACCTCCTCAAAATCAGATACTCCACATCGAAATAAAATTTAATCACTTCTGAAATCTTTGTAGCCTTAACTATGTTTATTGAATCAAATTTAAATCCTCAATATTTTAACAACATAAAATCTTAACTCCTTAAAAATTCAAAAATTAAAAATTCCTTTCCACTCTTTAATTTATAAATCCACAATTATACATATAAGTGCTCACGGTCTCTGATACTCGAGGTGCACTCAATACCTCTAGTGTCTATAATTGTGTACTAAAATTGTACTGCCTGAATCACTTGTACTATTACCTCTAATGATCAAAGTTATCATCAATTGTATTTTCTTTCATGATTTCAATTTTATGTCAACTGGTATATCATCTAATTATCATCACACAAAGTGCTTACTGTTATTAACGTCATCCTCGACTAATCCTCGATATAGAATCATTAGCACTCTTGGTATTATATCACTAGCTTCATTAATGAATCATCTCATCAAGTTCATTAGACTCCTGTTTACCTGTACCTTCTATAATACTCATGTTTCTTTACCCTCGTGGGCATGTATATGGTTCTTCATCTTGATTGATGTATAGGTATTTCTCTTTAACCTTTTTCAGCCTGTTACACTAATCTTTGATACGCCTCACCATTTTCATTATCAATTCCGATATTCTCTACTCATGACACCTCATTAACTTTATGAGTATATATATCCTTACCCTTACTTCCGATATCAATCATCAAATTGAACATCATGCTCCATAAATCCTTAACACAATTCCCGGATACTTAATCGTTTACATAGATCACTCAATTACATAATCATGATTATCCAGGACGGGTAATTGGCTCTGATACTAACTCTGAGAACTATCACTGATACTCTATACTCTCCCTAAACTCTCAGTCTCTAATGACACTACTCCTAGAATCATTGGTACAAGGTACTATGCTAAGGGCTAACTCTAGATTAAAGCCTACTGCTCACATGTCCAACTAAGAAACACTTACAACTCACTAGCAAC
The DNA here is from genome assembly GCA_036927795.1 of Iris macrosiphon. NCBI lineage: Eukaryota > Viridiplantae > Streptophyta > Magnoliopsida > Asparagales > Iridaceae > Iris > Iris macrosiphon. The sequence goes on along the minus strand of JAYESA010000012.1, from coordinate 104,369,570 downwards.
ACAGTCAATACTAATACAAGACACAAACAAAATTATAAGCCACTAATTATCATACTTAACAAGAAATCCTCAAGGGATAGGAGCTCAAAGACTGAATTGAGGACAGAAGGTATCTTTACTGCTAGTAAAGAAAGAAGCGGTGGAACAAAGTCCTAGAATAACAGAAATAGATAAGTCTTGAGATGATATTTTAAGAACCAATTTAAGATACAACCTGATAATCATACACGTCTATCCGAAATCATGACACTTAGAATCCTCGCCACGCCAGTAAGCATAGATGCGATAAACGAAAGGTTCCGTAACTAAGGTATACAACCCTATAATCATGTCATCTAGAATACTCGCCACGCCAACCGGTATGGCTGCGAGAAACTCTAAATCTCATAACTAAAGTATGTACATCCAAGTTAGGTTCCTACGTTCTCGTCACGACAGCTAATATGGCTGCGATAAATTCTAGGTTCCATAACCAAAGTAGACGTTTTACCTTCCTCACTGTCCTCATCAATATATGTCATCAGATGATACCATAAATTCTAGTCCGTAAAAATTCATCTTAATTTGAAATCAACTCAACAACGATACCAAGATTTTAAGTTAACAACTGGTCAACAAGAATCAAACTCAACAATGATGCTAAAAATTTAATTTAATAACTGCTCAACCAGAATCAAGTTCAGTAACAACAAGCGAGAGCGGACGGAAACAAGGAAAAAGATTTAAATTGGAAATTATAACAAGATTCTCAAGGGGTCGTCCCAAGAATCTCTCAAGAATTTGTGATTGAGTATCCTCTCTCATCCTAGTATCCTATGTCCTATATTCAATAGCAGGTACGAAGTAGTACAACTATGACGTCGCACTACTACGATATCGCACAACTAGCGAAGTCTGACCTGCATGGGCCACCACTAAAAACGTGTCACGACCCGTACCCGGTTTAGGGCACGAGAGCGTGGGTACGTCCAGCCTACGCCGCAGCATCGGCGGTAGAACGCTGTCTAGGTCAAGTACTATCTAAACAATGTCACGCTAGTATCCAACTCCATAAGGAGACGTGGATATTATAAAATAATTCTAGAAATACTCAATCACAACTACAGCACGATAGGAAAATGAAGAAATAAAAGAATACAACACAAGTCTAATGACACAATAATCATACCTGCAATCAGTAACATCCAATCCCCCAAGTGTGTCGGAAACCAGTCTACTAAGGTCACAGTCTGGAAAAATATTTTCCAGTCAGGAAGGAGCAAAGTACATCTCTAATTAGCAATTCTATATAAATGACATAAACTATGTAGCAGTTCTAGATGGAAACATACCAGATGCATGTATAGGTACGAAAAATGTACAATGAGAGAAATACTGGAAATACTGTAAGTAAATGCAGGAAAAGGACAATATGTCTATGCAAGAATCCTATGACTAAGTGTGTGAGTACTAGCTTTAACATGTGATCGGCTTGGGAACTTGATCAGGCTGGTTACATGTGATTAGCTATGATTCACGAAGGTCAGGCTAACCGGTGGTTAGCTATGATGCATGTAGAGGTCAGGCTAATCACACGTAACAGCTATGAGGCACGGAGATGGTCAGGCTGTACCCGACGTGAGATGTGGGGTGAGCTATGATGCATGAAAAGTTGGGTATGATCACATATCTACACTAAATACTCCCCAAACCCCCGACTGGTATAGTAGATCAAATCATGGTACGCTATGGCACGGGATTCCCTAGGAAGGTAGCAAATCTCCCCGGGAATCAGTGTCTGTACATGCACAAGATAACATGGAAAACAAGTCTTGTACAAGCTACACCATGAATAAGGAATAATATCTCATGACGAGATCCGTGTATACCAATCCGTGTAACCAATGTGTCAAGAACATGGATATTTACACTAGATACGGTGAACATAGGAGATATCATAAATTAGAAACTAATCAGAGAATGTACTCGTCTTGGGTCCTTAGCTGGTAATTATTGATGTCCTGTTCCAGAGTATCCCCTGGGTAAACCAACAGTCCTATAAACATATCACAATATCACATTTGCATCAGATGCTATACTAATCACACAAACAAAATACTAACTCAGGGGCTATGCCAGGCAGGGCACTAGTCAATTAGGGTCGTCTATTAGAGACATAGAAGTGTACACATTGTACTAACATATACATCAAATACATTTGGTACGAAAATAGATAAGTGCATTTATATATACCTTAAGTAATATTAATACTGTATGTTTTAATTACAATAGCTACTAGGAAATACGTTATACAAGGTATAGTCATAAAAATAAGCCAAGTTAGAATTTTACTATATATACTAAATTCCAAAGTACAATGACTATGCTAATACATGAATTTAATTTATACTAGTATATATATACTTTAAAATAAATAATACTTGTATATATATATAAACATAATAAATAATACTTGAATGTATATCTATATAGACATAGTTCATTGAAAAGGGATACAATACGTATTTATATTATGCTATACCAATTTATAATTATATCAAAATATATTATTATGCTACATTTATTTATATATGCCAAATTATGTTTTTGTTAAACATATACCAATTAACAATTTCCAACATATACTGAAAATACAGATATACATATATACCAATTTTATATTAAAATATATTAAGTATATACAAAATATATATATATACATATACCAATACGAAAATATAATCTACATATATATATTTGTACCAAAAATTATATACAAAATATGTATAACTGTATACTCATAATAGAATTATAACATATATATATTGTCAACATCATTATTAAATATACTAATACTAATACCAAATTAAGTTCATACTATATATTAAGGGTATACTAAAAGCTTATATAAAATATATGTATTATACCATCATTAAAAATAACACTACAGATACTAAAACATTAATTGAAATATACCTAGTATACTTTTTATTAATACATATTATATGAAATAATTCTATATACAAATATATACATTAATTACACTAATAATATAGTGTACATTTTATAAAGTACAATTCTTTTTTTTTTTTTATGGAAAATGCCAGTGTACATATATGTATACAAATTCTCTTTAAATAATTACATATACCTGTACATATATACTAATTAAATATTAACCAACTAATTACACATTAATTAACTACTTACATATAACTAAACTATTTATTATTAACTAAACTAATTACATGAAATTACTAACTAATTATATTTAATTACTAAATAAATTATATGCAATTAACAACTAGTTATATGAATTTAACTAATCTAATTATTAATCACTAATCTAATACAATTAACAACTAATTAATATAAATTAACTAATTTATCTAATTAAAACTAAATTAATTAATAAAAATTAACTAATCTAATTGTTATAATTAAACTAATTAAACTAACTAATCTAATAATTAACTCAACTAATTAATCTAATTAACTAAACTAATTAATATAAATTAACTAATTAATTATATCACTAAACCATTTTATTAAAACCAAACTAACTACAGCACTGAGCCGAAGAAAGAAGGAAGGGGGAAGGGGAAACTCACGTCGACTGGAGGGGGTTTTCCGGCGCGCCGGGCAGGGCGTCGGCGCGGGGAAGTCCGCCGAGGTCGGACCGGCAAGACGTCGGCGCGGTGCTCGGCCTGCTGTGGCGGGGCCGGGTGCTCGGCTCGAGACGACGGGGCTCTATTCGAGGCGGTCGGCGGTGCTCTCGTCCCGAGGAGGCGGCAGCGTGGAACTCGAGAGCAGCGGCGGTTTTGAGGCGGCGGCAGCGGATCTCGTCGACGGGTCGTCGGTCGACGTTCGTCTCGGCGGCGGCGGTGGTTCGAGGAACCGGCGTCTCGACTCAGCGGAAGGAGAGGACGGCGGCTCTTCTCAGCGGAAGGAGATCTCGGCCGTCGGCGGTGGAAATCCGAGCTCGACGCGGGGGAAGACGCGGCGGCCAGCGGCGATAGGCGAGGCTGAATCTAGGGTTAGGGTTCTGTGTGTCGGGGTCGTGTCCGGGGCTGGACACAGCAGTTTGTTGACTGTGGGGGCGTGTCCGGGTCTGTCGGACACAGGATTGGGTATGCTGTGGTGGGGGTGGATGTGTCCGGGTATGTCGGACACGAAAATCTGATTGTAATATTATAAATCTGGACACAGGAAAGGAATGGATACGGTGGGACACCCGGGGTCGGACCCGAGGCCAACACGGCTGACACGGTAGTGCTGGACACACGGACACGATCACACAAAATGGTGATGGCTTGTGGCTTGTGGGAAATTATGAGGGCTAGTTAGGGTTTCTTGGGAATGGTGATGAGGGACTTAAATAGGGAAAGAGTTGTGGGCTAAAGGGTGCGGGTTGGCCCAATAATGAATGGCCAGGATTAAATATAAAGGGGCTTTTCATGTGGAAAAAATGAGGGTGTGTTGGCTAGTTAATAGGAATTGGCAACTTGTAAAAATTTTAAGAAGAAAAGATTATAATTTCAGAAAATATTTTTAGTAAAGCTATGTAATTTATTTATTTACTATTCCATTTGGATATGAAAATTTTATTATGAAACGACTAGTCCTTCAATACTTTTATTAACAAATAATTTTACGATTTTAAGCCAATAAATATTTGAAGCTAGAGTATATATATATATATATATATCATTATTATTTATTTATTTATTTATTTTGTAATATATCGACATTTAGGAAAAATAATTTTTATAAAAGATTTTTAAATCACCTTCTAAAAATCAAATATTGTTCAAAAATCAAATGCAAGAATTCAAGGAAAAAATATTTTATAACTTGGTATTTAAAATTAAATTAAAAATCTAATTTTTTTCAGAAATTGGAAATCGGAGGTTACAACCATCTATGTGAAATACAAGTGAGAGCATCACTAGTACTCAGGCTGAGCCACTACAAGCTCTGTGTCGGAAAGCCGGTAGCGGTAATAACCGATAATGTGCCTAGCTCTGCTGGAGAGTCTACGGCCTCACAATAGTTGTAGATATATATAAAATAGCATGTAGCCTGTGTGTCTCTCCCCACCCAATGTAACCACGTATCTCATGTCCATAACGTCTCATGTCCATGTCAAGCGAGATCATAGCTAATGCAACCAGTCATATAGCATTTATGGATATAATATCTATGTCATGAACCTGTATCCTATACAGAATCACTATGAATATCTCAGGAAGACTCTGTCGCATGAATAGTGTTAAGTATCCTGGGTCATGATGTACTTGATAAGACAAGTACGAGAATGTAAATGGTCACGAATGTCCATGTCTAGATGACATTACCCAACGTCGCGCACGGTGTTAGCACCCGACTAATAATTGGATTCTAAGTAAGTCACTCGGTCCTACGTTAAGCATGTACAACAATATATAAATAAGACAAGGAATAAGTAGCAAAAATTGCAGTGTTGGCAAGGTACACTTGCCTGGGGTTGGAATACCAACAACTGTCCCTGTATCAGTGGATCCTGCAGGTACTCCTCCAAAAGATGTAATAAACATCACAAACAGTTTCAAAAATTATCAAATAGCTAGAAACGCCTGTCCTTACGTCCAATTTGGATACAGGGGCAAAAATGACAGTTTCTGGTCAAAGCGGGGTCCATATGTGGGTCGCTTTGCTCCGAAAAATGTGTCAGGGTCAAAGGTCTCCAAATTTGTCAAACTTAGTGTCAACAAGTCCAGAACGATGATACGAACCCAACGAAACTTCCAAAATTGGATTCTGATGAGCCGATCACAAAATCGCCCGTCAAGTGGAGCCGCGGGGCCCACGATACGCGATTTTGTCAACGTTCTCAGAATCGAACCAAACTTGGGTCACAGGACCAGCATATTGCTACGAGTCCGATGGCGTAAGTTTCATCTCGATCCGACGTTTGTACACAAAGTTACGATGTGTTCCAGAACAGGCAGATATAGGGCGTTGTCGGCGGATACGCGTTGATTCCGGTATGCACGCACATCCAAATCAACTTATGCAAAATCCCGCACGTCCGTATCGATGGCGCACATATTTTGGTGAAGACCGCGTGCTACCAAGTTGTTCCGTTTGGCAGGGCACACTCAGTTCTGGGGTAAAATAGGGCGTTCATTTTCCTATTTTTGGATCTCGGTTCGCGATCGCCACAGGACGCATCGCACCGAGCGGGTTGCACGGGCATCGAGAGGGTTACACAGTCTACGCGTCATAACTGACGGAACAAAAAATAGGACAGCGAGGAGAGAGAATGGGTTACCTGAACAGAGCTTCGCGAAACAGGGTTGCACGTGTCCGCGTGTCGACTCGACACAGGATCTGTGTCCGGGCTAGGGTCTAGGGTTCTGCTGTGTCCGTGTCTGCTGTGTCGGAGCTAGGGCTACGCTGGGCTGAGGCGGCGAGGTTGACGCACCACGGGGGTCGATGAGGTCGGGGTTGAGGCTGCGGGCGGCTCAGGCGAAGCGGAGATGGCTGCTACGGTGGTGGAGGGTCGGGCTCGAGGAGGAAAGGGGTGATGGTGGTGGTGCTGGGCTAGGGCAGAGGGAAGGTGGAAGTCGAGGAGGTCGACGGGGCTAGGCAGAGTACGACGAGTGGGGAGAAGTCGATGGGGGAAACTGGCCGGGCTGGTCCGGTGATGGGAAGTCGGGAGGAGAAAGACGAGGGAGGTTAGGGTTCAGGGCTGTCAAGATGTTTGTCGGTGCGGCGCTACGAGTGGCGAAGATGATAACTACGGTTGTAGCACGGCTGGGCACAGACTTTGAGGCTATTAAATAGCCGAAACAGTATTTCCGTTAGGGTTTAGGGAATTAGGGTTTCGGGTCCGGGTCGGGTTCGCTTCGGATCCGACTCGACTCGACCCGACCCGACCCGACCCGACCCAACCCGTTAAGGCTGGGTTGGTCCAGTTCGGTTTGGGTCAGTTTGGTTTGGTTTATTTCCAAATAAACCGGGTTTAGATTTCAGGATTTAATTATAAATTAGTTTTTATGGCTTTAAAAATGCTTCCGGAGTCCAATAAATTCATAAAAAATTACCCTATGTCCAATTTTCCAGTTTACATGAGAAAATATTATTTTTATAATATTTTAATATTAATTAATATCATTAAAAAATCATTTAGTCACAAAATACCTTAGTTTTAATTCCCAAAAATTACAAAAAAATTAGGAAAAATTGTTTTAAAAATTTTAGAAAAAATTAGGGTATTTACAATCTACCCCCCTTAAGAGGATTGAGTCCTCGCAATCGAAGAATAAACTACTAAAGGAAAGAACTATGGGAATAATAAGGATGCTTAGGTTATACCTGTATCCGCGAATAAGTGAGGATAACGCTGGCGCATAATATCCTCTCGTTCCTAGGTCGATTCGCCAGGAGAGTTATGTTTCCAAGCAACACGTACCAGTCTAATTATCTGTCCTCGCAATGTCTTCTCACTGACGTCGAGTATGCCAACTGGTTGTTCTTCATATCTCAAGCTAGGGCCTACTGCGATCTCTGAATGATCGACTACGTGACTTGGGTCGGTCACGTACCTTCTCAGCTGTGAGACATGGAATACGTCATGCACTCCCTCTAAGGATGGAGGTAATGCAAGACAATAAGCCACCTCACCAATGCACTCCAGAATATCAAATGGCCCAATGTACCTTGGGCTCAACTTTCCTCTGCTTCCAAATCTAATAGTACCTCGAGTGGGCGCAATCCTCAAGAATACGTGCTCTCCTTCTTTGAACTCTAGGGGACATTTGTGTGTATCAGCCCAATACTTCTGTCTGTCCGGAGCTGCACGAAGATGATTCTGAATTTTTTTTACCTTTTTTACTGTCTGCATTACCAACTCTGGACCCAGTATTTAACGCTCACCAACGTCACTCTAACATATCGACGATCTGTATTTTCTACCGTACAATGCCTCGAATGGTGCCATCTGGATGCTGGCCTGATAACTGTTATTGTAAAAGAACTCCACCAAGTGCAAATGATCTTCCCAAGATCCTCCAAAGTCTAGCATACACGATCGCATCATATCCTCTAAGATCTGAATTGTACGCTCCGATTGACCATCTGTCTGTGGATGGTAAGCTGTGCTGAATTTGAGTCTGGTGCCAAGACTCTCTTGCATGCTTCGCCATAAATGAGATATAAATCTTGAGTTACGATCCGACACAATACTAACAGGCACTCCATGTAATCTTACGATTTATCGTATATACATGTCGACTAGTACCTCTGTGGACTGTCTAACTCTAAATGGCAAGAAGTATGCCGATTTAGTGAGTCTATCCACGATAACCCATACCGCATCTCTTCCGATGGGGCTCCTTGGAAATCCTGTGACAAAATCCATAGTCATATGTTCCCACTTCCATTCTAGTATAGGGAGCGCTGCAACATACCTGCAGTCCTCTGATGCTCGGCTTTTACTTGCTGACATACCAAATATTTTGCTACAAATCGTGCAATCTCCCTTTTCATTCCATGCCACCAATAATACTGCCTCAAATCTAGGTTCATTTTGGTTCCTCCTGGGTGAACAGAGTACATAGAGCTATGTGCTTCAGTTATTAACTCCTGTCTCAATTCTCCATTTGGAACATACAGACGATTTCCACACCTTAATATCCCGTCCTTATGTATGCGAAGTTCCGTCTGCATGCCTGCTTCTGTCTTCTCTTTAAGTCTTCAAAATCTAGCAACAGTGGGCAATACCTCTTTAATCCTCTCCACAAGTGACAACTTAACTTCGAGATTAGATAGCAAGCCACTCTGTCCTGGTAAAACAACCTCTATCTGGAGCTCCTGTAGATCTCTCAATAGCTCAGGCTGCATCGTCAAGAAATAAGCCATGGGTTTCCTGCTGAGTGCGTCAGCTACGACATTCGCCTTTCCCGGGTGATACTGCAGATCTATATCAAAGTCTACCATCAACTCAAGCCAACTTCTCTGTCTCATGTTGAGCTCCTTCTGAGTATATACATACTTCAGACTCTTGTAATCAGTAAAGATTTCTACCTTCTCTCCATAAAGATAGTATCTTCAGTGCAAATATTACTGCTGCTAGCTCAAGATCGTGCGTGGGGTAGTTCTTCTCATAGACCTTCAACTATCTCGATGCATATGCGATAACTTTGCTATGTTGCATCAAAACATATTCCAGTCCACTACCTGACGCATCACTGTAAACAACAAAATCCCCTGACCCTGAAGGAAGAGTCATGACAGGTGCTATTGTTAATCTCCTCTTCAATTCTTTAAAGGCCTTCTGGCAGTCTTCTGTCTATACAAACTCCTAGTCCTTACGTGTCAACTTCGTCATAGGCTCCGCGATCCTTGAGAAATTCTCTACGAACCTCCGATAATATCCCGCAAGTCCGAGAAAACTTCTCACTTCTGCAACTGATGTAGGTGTAGGCCAAGTTTCTATTGTAGCAACCTTCTCCGGATCAACTAAAAGTCCTTCTCCTGAAATGATATGTCCCAAGAAAGGTACCTTATCCATACAAAACTCACACTTACTGAGTTTGGCATACTACTTCTCCTGCCTGAATGTCTCTAGCACGAGTCTAAGATGCTCCTCGTGCTCTTCGTGGCTCTTGGAATATACTAGAATATCATCAATAAACACAACCACAAATTTATCTAAGTATTGATGAAAGACTCTGTTCATCAAACTCATAAACACAGCTGGCGCGTTGGTTAAACCAAACGGCATTACAAAGAACTCATAATATCCATACTTGGTCCTGAAGGTTGTCTTCGATATATCCTCCTTCCTTACTTTAATCTGGTGATAGCCGGATCTAAGGTCAATCTTCGAGAATACCCTAGCACCACTTAATTGATCGAATAAGTCATCAATGCATGGTAAGGGATACCTGTTCTTAATGGTCATAGCATTCAGTGCCCTGTAGTCAATGCACAGACGTACTGTTCCATCCTTCTTTGGTACAAATAATATGGGTGCTCCCAAGGTGAAACACTGGGCTGAATAAAACCCTTCTCCAGAAGATCATCTACCTGTTCCTTTAATTCCACCAATTCCTTTGGTGCTAGCCGATATACTGATGAAGTGATAGGCTCTGCTCCTAGAGTTAAGTCTATTATGAATTCTATTTCCCGATCAGGTGGTAAACCCGGAAGATCATCAGGAAATACATCCACAAACTCTGATATGACTCTTGGGTAACCTGTCTCCCCTTCTACAGATAATACCCTAAGAGTAGGCTGAACTCCTTGCTCTATAGCTCCCCGAAGAAACTCAAACTCTGGATGTCCAGGCGGCCAAAATATAACCTTTCCAAGTCGGCAATCAAGAGTCGCATGGTACTGACTTAACCAGTCCATACCAAGTACAATATCATAATTCGGTATTGAAAAGATCAGAAATTGAGCTCGCATCTCTCTTCCACAGACTACTACAGAACATAATCTACAGACGTCACTAACTGGGATAATTCTACCTCCTGTAAGAATTCTCTTTATCTTCGGAAGGGGTGCGGTAGCTACTCTATGGGTGGCTACAAAGCTAGCTGCTATAAATGAATGTGATGCTCCAGAATCAAATAAAGCTACACCTGGTAATGAAGCTACTAATATAGTACCTGCGATAACCTGTCATGCAGTAGCTTCCTCCTCGACAGCCAATGCAAATGCCTGTCCTCGTCCCTGAGCTGGACCTCTCTACTGCTGAGCCTGCTGAAATAGAGCTGCCTGTGGTGCCAATGGTGGTCTCTGCTGATATCCTCCTGGAGCTGGTGGTTTGACTCCTCCAACTCCTGTCTACGGTGCTCCTACTGCTGGATAAGCTGGTCTTGGTGCAGGTAAAGCTAGTCTCGGTGCTCCCTCTCTGCATTCAGAGCAGTCCCTGGATAGATGCTGGTTGGATCCGCAACTCAGACATAGTCCCAACTTGCGTATGCACTCTCTCTCAATGTGTCCTACCTTGCCGCAGTGGTGACAAGTAGGAAAAGATATGGCCCTGTGTGCTGCTCTCTCTGGTATACTCCTCTGGGATCATTTTGCAGAATCCCCCTGTGATATCTTGGATGGTGCTGATGTGATTGGCCTCTTCAGATTTGACTCCCTTCTAGTAACACGCTCCATGCGTCGTGCTGCTGCAAGGATATCGGTGTACGATGTAGGTGCAACAGATCCGATCAACCTCTGGAGCTCAAACTTGAGCCCGTCAAAGAACTTCTCTGCCTTCTCTTCCTCTGTCTGAATCAAGGTTGGGGCGAAGTGACTCAGACTTCCACTAACATATTGCCTTGGATAAGGTGGTTAAACTTGTCTCTGAGTTCCGACCGTGCAACTGCTAGAATATACATCTCTTGGAAGAGTCTTGAGAACTTTTCCCAAGTGACTCGGTCCTGTCCGAGCCTTCTCTCTTCTGATAACCACCAATGATGTGCATTTTCAGTCAACTGTATCCTGACAGCAGTCATCCACTTCTCTTTCGGAAGTTCAGCTACTTCCAACTGGTGCTGTATGTTCGTGAGCCATTCGTGAACTTCAGTTGGTCCCTCCTTGCCCGAAAAGGTACGAGGCTTGAGCTGACAAAAATCAGTGATAGATCCCATCGCTGGTCGCCTAGCTGGTGGATTTGCCTGCTCTAATGCGGATACCAGGCTGGTTCTCAAATACTCTGCCTCATGACGCTGGGCCTATTGTTGAACCTGCTGTTGGGCTTGCATCATGGCATAAATCATCTGAAACATCTGTTGTCCGCCCATGGCTTGCCCTGGCGGGAAAACTGGCATCTGTGGAGTAAACTGTGGTGGAGGTGGGATGTTATCACGCTGAAACCTTGAACTAGGCTGGCCGGCTTGATCGCCTTGAGAAGATTGTCCGCCATTCCCTGGTGTCACTCCGTCTACATAAGTAACCACAGCATCGTGTGGCATATCCAAGGGATTCTTATCTCCGTCTCTTGGATCTATTACTCTGTATCCAAAAATATAAACTATAAGAACGCACAGAGGAATCAACACAGGATACAAATCAAGTAATTTATTCGAGTTCGATATAGAGTTCAAAAATGGTTCAACAATGGATAAGATCCTATAACTTTATCCTATCCTTAGGGCAGGCTTGTTCGGTCCCTAAGTTGAAACCGAACGATTTAAGATTGACCTGCATGGGCCACCAAAAAAACTATGTCATGCCCCAGTCCCAAAATACCGAGGGACTAGACACGTGGCATTGGCCAATAGCACACAATGATGGACAAACCCAATTTATGGATCTATCAGGGCGTACTTAATCTGTAAAATAAAGTCTACGACAACATGTCATAACTAATCTCATCCATACAAGATAAAATATGATCCACAGAAATAAGAAATGTAAATCATCAACCAGTCTCAACAAAGTACTTCGAGGAACAACCAGATAAAAATCTGATACACTGGTTCAACAGACCAAAATATAAATGACTGAATAAAGTAAATACTGAGCATGAAACATAAATGCTCAGGAAAAGTCTTCAGCTAACACCTCGTCCTCGGATGTCGGTACAGCTCCTGTATCAGCTCCTGCTGCTGTCCCGTATACCTCGGGATAGATCTCGTCTGTAAATCCTGGGGACATAATCCGGATCCAGGTCCTCAGGGGACATAGCAAAGTACAAAATAATACAAGCCAAAATAAATGCAGTACAAATAGTAAATAAAATAAACAGGGTAAGTATGTAACCATCTATGTGAAATGCAAGTGAGAGCATCACTAGTACTCAGGCTGAGCCACTATAAGCTCTGTGTCGGGGAGCCGGTAGCGGTAATAACCGATAATGTGCCTAGCTATGCTGGAGAGTCTACGGCCTCACAATAGTAGTAGATATATATAAAACAGCCTGTAGCCTGTGTGTCTCTCCCCACCCAATGTAACCACGCATATCATGTCCATAACGTCTCATGTCCATATCAAGCGAGATCATAGCTAATGCAACCAGTCATATAGCATCTATGAATATAATGTCTAAGTCATGAACCTGTATCCTATACAGAATCACCATAAATATCTCAGGAAGACTCTGTCTTATGAATAGTGTCAAGTATCCTGGGTCATGATGTACTTGATAAGACAAGTACGAGAATATAAAGGGTCACGAATGTCCATGGCTAGATGACATTACCCAACGCCGCGCACGGTGTTGGCACTCGACTAATAATCGGATGCTAAGTAAGTCACTTGGTCCTAGGTTAAGCATGTACAATAATATATAAATAAGACAAGGAATAAGTAGCAAAAACTGCAGTGTTGGCAAGGTACACTTGCCTGGGGTTGGAATACTAACAGCTGTCCCTGTATCAGTGGATCCTGCAGGTACTCCTCCAAAAGCTGTAATAAACATCACCAACAGTCTCAGAAAATATCAAATAGCTAGAAACGCCCGTCCTTACGTCCAATTTGGACACAGGGGCAAAAATGACAGTTTCTGGTCCAAGCGGGGTCCACATGTGGGCCGCTTTGCTCCGAAAAATGTGTCAGGATCAAAGGTCTCCAAATTTATCAAACTTAGTGTCAACAAGTCCAGAATGATGATACGAACCCAATGGAACTTTCAGAATTGGATTCCGATGAGCCGATCACAAAATCGCCCGTCAAGTGGAGTCGCGGGGCCCACGATATACGATTTTGTCAACGTTCTCAGAATCGAACCAAACTTGGGTCACAGGACCAGCGTATTGCTACGAGTCCATGGCGCAAGTTTTGTCTCGATCCGACGTGTGTACAAAAAGTTATGACGTGTTCCAGAATAGCCGAATACGGGGCATTGTCGGAGGATACGTGTTGATTCCGGTGTGCACGCACATCCAAATCAACTTCTGTAAAATCCAGTACGTCCGTATCGACGACACGCACGTTTCGGTGAAGACCGCGTACGACCAAGTTATCCCGTTTGGCACGGCGCACTCAGTTCCGGGGTGAAACAAGGCGTTGGTTTTCCTGTTTTTGGATTGCGGTTTGCGATCGCCACAGGACGTGACACACAGAGCGGGTTGTATTGACATCGAGAGGGTTACACAGTCTATGCGTCATAACTGACAAAACAAAAAATGGGGCAGCGAGGAGATAGAACGGGTTACCTGAACAGAGCTTCACGAAACAGGGTTGCACGTGTCCGCGTGTCGACTCGACACAGGATCTATGTTCGGGCTAGGGTCTAGGGTTCTGCTATGTCCGTGTCCGCTGTGTCGGAGCTAGGGCTATGCTGGGCTGAGGCAGCGAGGTTGACACACCGCGGGGGTCGACGAGGTCGGGGCTGGGGCTGCGAGTGGCTCAGGCGAAACAGAGATGGCTGCTGCGGTGGTGGAGGGTCGGGCTCGAGGGGGAAAGGGGTGATGGTGGTGGTGCTGGGCTAGGGCGGAGGAAAGGTAGAAGTCGAGGAGGTCGACGGGGCTAGGCGAAGGACGACGAGTGGGGAGAAGTCGATGGGGGAAACTGGCCGGGCTGGTTCGGTGATGGGAAGTCGGGAGGAGGAAGACGAAGGAGGTTAGGGTTCAGGGCTGTCGAGATGTTCGTCGGCGTGGTGCTGCGAGTGGCAGAGATGATAACTAGGGTTGCGGCGCGGCTGGGCACATACTTCGAGGCTATTAAATAGCCAAAACAGTATTTCTGCTAGGGTTTGGGGAATTAGGGTTTCGGGTCCGGGTCGGGTTCGCTTCGGATCCGACCCGACCCGACCCGACCATTAAGGTTGGGTTGGTCCGGTTTGATTTCGGTTAGTTTGGTTTGGTTTATTTCCAAATAAACCGGGTTCAGATTTTAGGGTTTAATTTAGGTTTAATTGTAAATTAGTATTTAGGGCTTTAAAAATGCTTTCGGAGTCCAATAAATTCACAAAAAATTATCTTATGTCCAGTTTTCCATTTTACACCAGAAAATATTATTTTCATAATATTTTAATATTAATTAATATCATTAAAAATTATTTAGTCACAAAATTCCTTAGTTTTAATTCCCAAAATTATAAAAAAATTGGGAAAAATTGTTTTAAAAATTTTAGAAAAAATTAGGGTGTTTACACCCTTTCCTTCATGTTTAATCATGGCCCTCCATTTAAATGGAGCAACATCCTCACCACACAACACCCTCATATATATATATATATATATATATATATATATATATATATATATAGCCTAACCCCTTTCCCAATGCCAACCCCATCCCAAGGTGTACAGCCGGCCCTAATCCCTAGGAGGTCACCATCAACCTCTCCTCCCACATGCTAAACTCCTCCATTATTATTTTCTACATCATCCTCACCAAACCTCAAGAAAATAAAAACCATATAACACAAAACCCTAACTATAAACCCCCTATCTTCTGTTCACTATCCCCTCACCCTCATCTTCCAACCGCCACCACCACCCTGTCGACCTCTCCTGAGCCCTGAGAAACTGACGACAGCAGGCCATCTCCTCCGGCCATCCCAGCCCGACTCGACCCCGAGTCCACCACCACAACCACCCGCTCCATTACTCCTCCACCACTTCCCATCGACCTCTCCTCCTTGTTCTCTTTCTTCCTCGATGACTTCCTCGCGGCCACGACCCTCGATCTCACCGCACCACCACGTCTCCCCGGTAATCCCCGACTGAGCCGCTGACTTCACAGCAGCACCAACACCCCTGCGTTGTCACTATTAATGCTACCACCTCGATCACACCACCTGAACACCACCGTCGACCCGACAGCAGTCGACTCCTCTTATCTGAACCTCCATCATCCTACCGATGATGTTGAGGCCACCCTGCCTGAGCACGACCGTCCCTGAGCTGTTCACCACCACCACTCTACTTTCTCTACCTTTCTCGGCCACTCCACAGCCAAGCCTCTCATCCGACAGCCTTGACGTCATCACCATCATCATCACCATCATTATCACCATCATCATTATCATTCATCACCATCGTTATCACCATCATTATTATAAATCATCACTATCATCATTACCATCATCATTATCAATCATCATTATCGTCATCACCATCATCATCACTATCATCATTATCAATCATCATCATCATCGTCATTACCATCATCATCACTATCATCATTACCATCATCATCACCTTCAGCATCGTCCTCATCGTCGACCCCGTGCATGCCCACCAAGGTTCATAGAACCCTCTTCGATCACGCGCACCCCGAGGTTCGAACATGTTCTCCCTTCTTTCATATTGTGTATATGTGCATGCGTGAATAGTATAGGGTTTAGCATATTATTTCATGAAGGTTCAGTTTAGTTGATGTGATTGCAGATCGTGTCGGTTAACCTAGTGACCAGTTGCGTGTGCATGCGTGTGTGTTAATAACAAATTGATATATATATATATAAATATATAGATGTATTTATATATGTAATTATATGCTAGTAATAGTTATGACTATGTATGTATTTATACTGTATGACCCTAGTGTTAATTACGGATATCCCGTATTTACGTTGACCATGTGACCCTAAATATTAGTGAGTTGACTGCCTTATGTATACTGACGTACTGGCAAGACACGTGTTAGTGAGTCGACTGTCTGATTTTGCACAGCATCGAAGACATAACGCCCGTGTTTTTAGGCGCACACTTGACCCTGCTAGTTGACCAGTACCACCCCTGCCTTGTATAGTTTTTGAGTTTAGTGTAATCATATTTGGGTATGTGCTAGTGTAACGAATGATGCTATATTGTATTGTATTATATATATATAGGACCATTGGATCGTCCCGTGAGACTTCGAGAGCAGGTTATTGGCACTCGCAGCTTAAGGACCCAGGCAAGTATACCTTGCCTTGTTATACTATTTAAATTCAGTTATTATTTAGTTGTATATTTTATTATTTTAATATTATATAACTGTGCACGTTCGAGAAAGACTCGGATGCAGTCAACGAAGGCGTTGATGTTAGGACTTGTGTATGACCTAATGTCTAGTAGACCCACCTAAAGTTGTGGAGTTATTAATATGACTCTCCAGGCCTTGACATGTATCTTTGTATGGCACAGAGTGAATTCATATAGGGACGTGTGCTTCATGATTGACTAGCCATCGGTATGAGTAGCACATGTGACGATATTTAGCTTAGTTGTATATTTCTTTAGTGACTTGGATTATAGTACGAGATGTCCACATCGTATTTGTGACTTGTACATTGGCATTGGGCGGGGAGGACAACTAGTAGGCGTATGGGACACCCACCTCCTTTATACAGATACTATATTCTTTGGAGCGATACAGACGTATATATTTATATAGATACCGTATTCTTTAGATTAGACTTGTTGCTACTAAAGGCAGTTGTAAGAAGTTAAGTTACCTAATTCCATTATGGATACTATAGGATGATGACGTTATACCTAGGAAGGAATGTTGAGATATTAACTGTCCTAGTTGTAGAAGAAGGTTAGAATAATGTTCGAGGTATAGATCGAACAAACATCAGGCTCAGGAGTATTCCCAGTATGTAAATAGAGCCCAATAGATAGTGCAAAGGGCCAACTCCACCGGTCCTAGATATGTCCGTAGCATTGCTAGATACTTTATGGTTTATTATGTGTTTATTTTAATTTCGAGAACAAAATTCTTATAGGTTGGGTAGATTGTAAACCCCCTCGACCAAATTTTAGGTCTACTTAACTTAGATCGAGAGACTATGGTTAGTTTTAAGCCAATTGGAATTTAAATCATAGTATTTTAGATTATTGTGAAATATTCGTAACACTTTGTGCACCTTACCGGGCTTCGATATTTGGAGCGCTACATTAGCATTTGCTTTCCAATAAATTTTACACACTTTTCCTAGACGTGCCAGTCTTCCCTTTTGAACTTTGTGTAACTCATAAATACCCTCCTTTGTGCTTCAATTTAGTCGCACAATATTCGTCATAAACATCCGTTCTTAAATTTAATTAAATCCAATATTACATCCTTGTCTGTTCCAATCAAAATTGGAGACAATAACTTGACCCGTTTTGTGAACCCAAATTTATGACATTATTTTATTCTGAGCCTACTACGTCCATGACACTTGTGTCCCACCTAATTTTAATCCTATGTACTTCTAATTAATTTTATAACACCTTTTACATTAATTTTAATTAAATTGGTGTAAGGTTGCAACTTAACCCAAAACTAGACCCAATACCAAACCAAACCCCCATTCACACCCTCAAGGCTCATACTAAACACCACACACCATTTTTAGCTACTATATCACACCAAACATGGTCTTTTCTCTCATTAAATTCTAAAACCCCACTTTGTGAAAATTTTCCATTTGTTGAGGACTTTTATGCAAAAGTGCAATGATGTGTCACCATCCTATTGGTCAAGGCCAATGAAGAAATCACCCCTCCCTCATTGACCGGTCCATTCTCTCCTACCCTCTCCTTCATGTTTAATCATGGCCCTCCATTCAAATGGAGCAACATCCTCACCACATAATACCCTCCTATATATATATATATATATATATATATATATATATAGCCTAACCCCTTTCCCAATGCCAACCCCATCCCAAGGTGTACAGTCGGCCCTAATCCCTAGGAAGTCACCATCATCCTCTCCTCCCACATGCTAAACTCCTCCATTATTATTTTCTACATCACCCTACCATCCCTCAAGAAAACAAAAACCACATAACACAAAACCCTAACTATAAACCCCCCATCTCCTGTTCACCATCCCCTCACCCTCATATTCCAACCTCCACCACCACCATGTCGACCTCGCTTGAGCCCTGAGCAACCAACAACAGCAGGCCATCTCCTCCGGCCATCCCAGCCTGACTCGACCCCGAGTTCACCACCACCCGCTCCACGACTCCTCCACCACTTCCCCTCCTCTCCTTCCTGTCCTCTTTCTTCTTCGATGACTTCCTCGTTGCCACGACCCTCGATCTCACTGCACCATCGCGTCTCCCCGGTAATCCCCGATTGAGCCGCTGACTTCACAGCACCACCAGCACCCCCGCGTCATCACCATTAACGCTACTACCCCGATCACACCACCTGAACACCACCGTCGACCCAGTTAACTCCTCTCACCTAAACCCCCCACAATCCCGTCGACGATGCTGAGGCCACCCTGCCTGAGTACGACCATCCCTGAGCCGTTCACCATCACTACTCTATGTTCTCCACCTTTCCCGGCCACTCCACCGCTGAGCCTCTCCTCGGCAGCCTCGACGTCATCACCATCATCATCACCATCATCATTATAAATCATCACCATCATTATCACCATCATCATTATCAATCATCATCATCGTCATCACCATTATCATTATAAATCATCACCATTATCATTATCAATCATTATCATCATCATCACCACCATCACCACCACCATCGTCATTATCAATCATCATCATCGTCATTACCATCATCATCACCATCATCATTACCATCATCATCACCTTCAGCATCATCGTCATCGTCATCATTGTCGACCTCGTGCGTGCCCGCCAAGGTTTGTAGCACCCTCTTCGATCACATGTACCTCGAGGTTCAAACCTGTTCCCCCTTCTTTTATATTGTGTATATGTGCATACGTAAATAGTGTAGGGTTTAGCATATCGTTTTATGAAGGTTCAGTTTAGTTGATGTAATTGCAGATCGTGTCAGTTAACTTAGTGACCAGTTGCGTGTGCGTGCGTGTGTGTTAATAACAAATTAATATATATATATATATATATATATATATGGATGTATTTATATAAGTAATTATATGCTAATAATAATTATGACTATATATGTATTTATACTGCATGACCCTAGTGTTAATTACGGATATCCCATATTTACGTTGACCATATGACCCTAAATATTAGTGAGTTGACTGCCTTATGTATACTGACGTATTGGCAAGACACATGTTAGTGAGTCGACTGTCTGATTTTGCACAGCATCGAAGATATGACGCCCGTGTATTTAGGCGCACACTTGACCTTGCTAGTTGACCAGTACCACCCCTGCCTTGTATAGTTTCTGAGTTTAGTGTAATTGTGTTTGTGTGTGTGCTAGTGTAACGACTGATGCTATATTGTATTTTATTATATATATATAGGACCATTGGATCGTCCCGCGAGACTTCGAGAGCTGGTTATTGGCACTCGCAGCTTGAGGACCCAGGCAAGTATACCTTGCCTTATTATACTATTTAAATTCAGTTATTATTTAGTTGCATATTTTATTGTTTTAATATTATATAACTGTGCGCATCCGAGAAAGACTCGGGTGCAGTCAACGAAGGCGTTAACATTAGGACTTGTGTCTGACCTAGTGTCTAGTGGACCCACCTAAAGTTGTGGAGATAACTCCCCAGGCCTTGACACGTATCATTGCACAGAACAAAGTGAATTCATATAGGGACGCATGCTTCATGCTTGACTGGCCATCGATATGAGTAGCACGTGGGACAATATTTAGCTTAGTTGTATATTTCTTTAGTGACTTGTATTGTAGTACAAGATGTCTATATCGTATTCGTGACTTGTACATTAGCATTGGGCGGGGAGGACAACTAGTAGGCGTATGGGACACCCACCTCCTTTATATAGATATCGCATTCTTCGGAGCGATACAGACGTATATATTTATGCAGATATCGCGTTCTTTAGAGTGTTGGACGTTACTTGTGGTTTTGTAGATACCACACTCTAGAGAACGTTGGACGCTATTACTTATACAGATACCACGCTCCTCAGAGCTGGACATTATTATATTGTAGAGTGCCCTTGTTATGGGGGCATATGTGGCATATACTAGCTAGTCACGATGATTGGTGAATTATGTCAGCATATGTCTAGCCTACACTTCCCATACGCACTAAGTTGTCCTTAAATTATATTTTACTTAGCTGGTTAGTTCACCCTTGAGTTTTTATAGTATTTACTTTATGGCATATATTTTTGTATCTTGTTATGTCCCTCTGAGGACCTGGTTCCCTTCCAGGTTATTTGTGTAGTTGCAAGATATTTGATCTAGTGGAGTATCGACATCATTACATGTATCTTTATATTTATAGCTATTACAGTTATGTACTACTTTCTATTTTGATTCTGCTTTTATAGCCTAGTGTTTATAGGCCTATGTTGTTCTTTTAGTCTATTCGAATGGTTGTATTATTGGGCTGCAGACTGATGATGCGTATCGTTCTTTCTTGAGATTATTTACCATGGATTGAGATTTAGTTTACTTGTTGTATGTTAGAATTAGATTATCAACTGGATCACTTGACCGTAGACAGCGTAAGTGCACTTCTTTGGGTCCATTAAATTGGAAAGCCCTACGGAGTCATACCAGCTGGCCATTGTTACGTGTTTGGTCCCACGTATTTTGGGACTGTGGTGTGATAATGTGGCAACTTCCCATAACATGTGCCAAAAATTGCAACCATAATATGTTGAAGGAGCCCCCTACGGCCACCAAACAGAAGCATATACGATACTATAGCCTACCAACATGATAGCTATAAATATGAGCAACTTGGACGTTCCACAGGCTAGTTTTTTCTGCTTCAGAGCACATACCCTCCCTAATGAGCCAAGTACGTGCACACAAGCTTAAGAGAGAGATAAGAGAAGAGAGCATCCCTTATTCACTCTTCATGTGACAGACTTGTCTAACAGGAAAATGGCTCAGTAGTTGAAGACCCGCAGGACATGGGTTACAAATATAAGCACCCTAATTTTTAGAATTTAATATTTTTAGTATTCTGAATTTTTGTGATTAAGAGAAATTTTTTATTTATTTTTAGCTAATTATAATATATAGTATTCATAAATTTATAATTATGTGTATTTAATTAATTATTAATATTATACAAGAAATATATTTTTGGATGTACAACTATTATTAGTGTATTGTATAATTTTTCTGAAATTTATTGAGGTCTAAAACTATTTTTAATGGCCATACACATATATACACATATATATATAAATAAAACAAATAAAAGAATTAAAATAAAACCCATTAAACCTAAAACCTACCCAAACCCAAATCCAAACCCAAACCCAAACCCAAACCCAAACCCATTACAATCCTAACTAAACCTCTAACCTAACTTTACCCCCCACCCGTGCGTACATAAGAACTCCTCCCCCATATATATATATATATATATATATATATATATATATATATATATATATATATATATATATATATATAAAACTAAATCCACACCAAAACCTAAACCTAAACCTAATCCCACCTCCGCCTACACCGCCCCGACACCTCGGCGACCGCCCGCAGCCCCGCCGCTGCGCCCCCCCGCACGCACACACAACAACTGTGGCCCCTCCTTCACATGGAGCTTTCGACCTCCTCACTGATCCGATTTATGTTCCATCTTCGCTAGTATGTTCACAACCTAACCCTCTAGGATTTTCTTTAAGTGGAACGAATTTAAGCACCCCGGTTTGATAAAAAATTGACCGAAAGTTGGCCAAACAACTGTTCGAAAATAGTTCCAAATTCCGTCCAAGTACCCCTATTCATGTCCAATTTTCTACGAACTCATTAATTATTTTCAAAATATAATTGAAGGAACTTCTTCAGAATATAACTAAGATTTTTACTGTTCTTTTAGTTTTAGTTAATTTGCTTTAATGGTTAAATTATTCTTGTTCCAAAATGACAAAAAACTTATTTTTCAAATACCCAAAATCTTGCGATACGAGATGCATCCTGCTAAATGAGATAACTTTGTTGTGTGTGAGTTGTATCAAAAGGCGTGTAACATAAACGCGGATGTGTGGGCTTTCGCGAAACTTGATTTGGATATGCGTGCACAATAGAATCAATGCGTATTCGCCAAAAAATACCGTATCGGCCTGTCCTAATACTCGTTGTAACTTCGTGTGTGCTTGTCGTTTCGCAACAAAACTTATGCCATTGGATTTGCAGAATTACGTTGGTCTGTGACCCAAGTTTGGTTCAATTCTAAAAATGTTGACAAAATATAATTTTGTGCCCTATGGTTCTATAGAACTGGCAATTTTGTGATCGTCTCATTAGAATCCAGTTATAGATATTTTGTTGGATTTATATTATCGTTCTAGACTCGTAGATACTAAGTTTGACAAATTTGGAGAACTTTGTCTTTGGCATATTTTACGATACAAAGTGGGGCACATATGGACCCCGCTTTGACCCAAAAATATCAATCTTGCCCCTGTGTCCAAATTGGACTTATGGTTAGTCAATCCTAGCTATTTTAAGTATTTTGAGAATATTGGTGATGTTTGTTTCTGTATCCGAAGGTGTACGTGCATATTCTACTTTCTTAGGAGCAGTCGACGGAGTTCAGAATCCAGGCAAGTATACTTGTCATAATGTATCACAGTTTCTTGCCTTTATTATTTTATTTAGTTATTATAGTTATTTGATATGTGTGATGTGTGTGTTTATCCTAGGATCATGAGAAGTTGCTTAGCATCTGAACAAGATTCGGGTGTCAACGTCGTACGCGGAGTCGAGTAACGTCACTTAGAGAGTTGATTCTATGATCCTATTTTTACGTGCTTGCCTTACCAAGTGCGCCATACCCTAGGATACTTGATACTATTTCATATGACAGAATCTTTCTTGAGTTATTCATGGTGATTTTGTATAGGCTTACAGGATTCGTGATAGGAGACTTGCATATTATATGGATATTATTATGACTTGTTGCACTAGCTAGAGGTCATGATCTTGCATGTTATGGACATAAGATGTTGTGGACATGAGATATTGTGGACATGAGACATAATATTACATTTGGTGGGGAGAGACACACCATACTACAGGCTGATTATTGATATATATACTTTACTACTAGAGGTGCTTTGGCACATATACTGGAGTTGTAATACTATTGGAGGTGCTTTGGCACATATACTGGAGTCGTGATACTACTAGGGGTGCCTTGGACTCTGTCTTAGATCTTTGGCACCTATACCGAGTCTTGATACTACTTGCTGCTATGGGCTCCCCGACATAGAGCCTGTTGTGGTTTCAGCCTAAGTATGAGTGATGCTCTCACGTGCATATCACATAGTTGGTTACAGTAGTTTACCCTTGAGTATGTGGCATTATACTATTTTACTTTTGCATGCTGTTTCTTGTACCTTGTTATGTCCCTCTGAGGACCTGGTCCCCTGCCAGTTTTTGCAGCATAGACGGTTACGAAGCCTTTGGAGTTGCTGATGGAGTTGCTTGTCTTGCAGGCATTGGTACCAAGTACTTATATCATTTCTACTGGAGTTATGGTTATTTATTAATATTATTTATTCATCTGCTGATGTAGCCTAGTTTTATAGACACATATTTTATTTTCGAGTCTATTCGAGTTTGTCTATTACTGGACGGTCAAATTTAGCACATGTAGCTCATTTTTGTGTATTCTGTTCATTATGGATTGAGGCATAGATATTTATATTTACTTGATTATTTAGATAGTGACAATTATAATACAGCTTATACGTATTCAAGTCAGACCAGAGTCTGGTCGAATGCATAGCTGACATGTTACGTATTCCTAGGCCTACGTATTTTATGACTAGGGCCTGACATATTTTTGTGGTGTCCTATGCAGGTCCTGATTAAATTGTTTTGGTTACTTTCCGGTACCGAGCGAGCCTGTAATCAGGATTAGCAGTATTAGTATCTCAATCCATAACTGATTTGAAAATTTCTTAGCATTTAATTATTGCCCTTGGACTTCATAATTGTACTCGTTTATTCCTCTCGATATCCTTATTATTGTTTATCATCTCTCTCTCTTTCAGAGAGATAGACATTCGTGCGCGGTGCTTCCTCCAGAAGCAGATTCTTGTCAAGGCAGAAGAAGACATGCTGGACATAAAGTTTTGAGAAGATGGTTACCCTTAGTAGGATAGATAGATAGGTTATTCCTATATGCTAGAGCTAGTATAGATTGTTAGCATGAGATTAAATATAGTATTAAGGATTAGTTGTATTACCCCCTCGACTACATTCCTATCCTTCTTATCAAATTCTTATCTTATGTTCATATATGCCCTCGTGGTTTTGCAACAACGTCTTTCTAATTATAACAATGAGTAGATCCTTCCTTTTTTCCTAGTTGTGCCTTAATTAAAAAATCAATCCCTTAGTTGGTACCACCCATTGTGTTAATATCCATATCACCATAGGTATCAGTCCTTTTTTACTCTAATCCCCTTGATCTAGTCACCATAACTCGATTCTCTAAATACCTGCCTAATCATGCCTTATTCAACCATGTAGACTTATCAGAAATTTTTCTTATCGTGGCCTAAATTTTGGTCTCTTCATCATCAATGTCAATCAATGATCGAAGCCTCTCTACCACCTTGCCTTAGTTAGATCTGACTCAGTCATTTCTTCTACCTTGTAGAAGCTTGACCTATACAAGAGTAGTAATGGATAGGTAGTAATTTCTCTTATAAAGTTGTTGATCAATAGCACCCTAATAGTTTCTAGGTTCCTTCAGAAAATCCTTATTACAGCCAGTAAATCCTAGAATTCTTGTAACCTTATTTAGAAAATAGGCTATTCCAAAAATCTTGTTAGCAAGACCATGACCTTAGTTTTGGATACCAACTTAATTTTTATAAGTTGGGTAGATCGTAGCCCCTGGTTTTAGTGTAGGGTTATTTCTAGAAATTCAGGATAAATTTGAATTTATTTTGGTGTTAATTAGGTTAATCTCAAACAGATTAAATTACCTATTTAATTTTTGTATCCGTGATATCCTTTATTGTGGCTCGGATATTTGGAGCATAAAACTATCCTTTCCTTTTCAATAACTTTCATCCTTATGACCTAGACTAGTCACTCTACACCTATGACATGACTATCACTCACAAACTGGCATTTCCATATTTTGTTCTAGTCACACGACATTCGCGATGCAATTGTACACACATGCCACATAGATATCCTTTTTCTGTTGCGATCAATTTTAATACTCAGCACTGATTCAATTCTTCCGGCCACCTTGACATTCATGAGCCTAACTGGAACCTACTCACTGATGACATAACTGTTACTTCCAAATATACACACCCATGCTCCAAATAGACTCCACAACATTTGTGGCATATCTCCTTCTAAATCCTATATCCAACTCCGTTGCAATTAAATTAAATTATATATAGGCAACCCAAATATCCTAACCACTGATATACTCATATCCCATTCATGCCAACCTACGTCTATAACACTTGTATTGTATTAGATTGAATCCCTTGTACTCTTTACATAATACTAAACACCTTGATGAGTTATATTACCTTTTGACGCTTATTACTGAACCATTCATCGGCATCCATGATATGCAATAAACAACTTCTCGGTACCATTTCACCCTAGTTGTATTTGGCTATGATATTTTCTATTATCTTATAGACTCATGACCTAATTAGAAGCCAGAAGAATAGGTAAAACTTTCTTTATAGAGTTATTGACTCATTAACACCATGGTAGTACATATATTTCCTTTAATAGGCTGTGACAACGGTCACAAAATTCTTACCATCTTGAATCCCTCCTTGAAGTTAGACTTTCTAAAAATTCCTAGAAATATGACCGTGACTATAGTTCCTGCGGCCAACTTCATTCTTATTAGTTAGGTAGAGCCTTGATTAGGCGTACCCTTATTCTTAGAATGCGATGTCAAACTAGGACTCCATTTGGTAACTGCGTCCCCATCTTTATTGCAACCTTCTTAACTAAAATATTTTCTACTATGTTTATTTTTAATTTTGAGGTCAAATTTTTTTATAAGTTGGGTAGATTGTAAGCACCCTGATTTTTAGAATTTAATATTTTTGGTATTCTGAATTTTTGTGATCAAGAATTTTATTTATTTATTTTTAGCTAATATAATATATAACATTCATGAATTTATAATTATGTATATTTAATTAATTATTAACATTGTATAAAAATATATTTTTGGGTGTACAACTATTATTAGTGTATTGTATAATTTTTCTGGAATTTATTGAGGTCTAAAACTATTTTTAATGGCCATACGCATATATACATATATATATATAAATAAAATAAAATAAAATAAAAGAATTAAAATAAAATCCATTAAACCTAAACCCTACCCAAACCCAAACCCATTACAATCCTAACTAAAACCTCTAACCTAACTCCCCCCCCCCCGGGCGTTCACAGAAACTCTTCCCCCATCTCTTTCTCCCTCTCTCTATATATATATAAAACTAAATCCGCACCATACCCTAACCCTAAACCTAATCGCACCTCCGCCTACACTAACCCGACACCCTGGCGACTGCCCACTGTGCCGCCACCACGCGCCGGAGCACGCTGTCGTCCGCCCCCTCCGTGTGCACAAACAACAGCTGCGGCCCCTCCTTTGCGTGAAGCTTTCGACCACCTCGTTAATCCAATGTGGGTCCCATCTTTGCTGGTATGTTCAGAACCTAACCCTCTAGGATTCTCTTCAAGTGGAACGAATTTGGATACCCTGGTTTGATCAAAAAATCAATCGGAAGTTGGCCGAAAAACTGTTCGAAAATAGTTCAAAATTCAGTCCAAGTACCCCTGTTCATGTCCAATTTTCTACCAACTAGTTAATTATTTTTAAAATATAATTAAAGAGACTTCTTAATATAACCAAGATTTTTACTGTTCTTTTAGTTTTAATTAGTTTGCTTTAATGGTTAAATTATTCTTGTTCCAAAATAAAAAAAACTTGTTTTTTAAACACATAAAATCTCGCAATACGGGGTACGTCCAGCCAAATACGGCAACTTCGTCGTGTTTGAGTTGCATTGAAATGCGCATAACATAAATACGGATGTGAAGGGCTTTCGCGAAACTTGATTTGGATGTGCGTGCATACCGAAATCAACGCATATCTGCCAAAAAATACCGTATCGGCCTGTCCTAACACTCCCCGTAACTTCGTGTGTGCTTGTTGTTTTGCAACAAAACTTGCACCATCAGATTTGCAGTGTTACGCTGGTCCTGTGACCCAAGTTTGGTTCGATTCTTAGAACGTTGACGAAACGTCATTTTGTAGGCCTTACGGTTCCATATAACGGACGATTTTGTGTTCGGTTCATCAAAATTCAGTTATGGACGTTCCGTTGGATTTGTATCATCATTCTGAACTTGTAGACACTAAGTTTGATAAATTTGGAGAACTTTATCTTCGACATGTTTTACGGTGCAAAGTGGGCCAGATATGGACCCCGCTTTGACCCAAAACTGTCAATCTTGCCCCTGAGTCCAAATTGGACTTATGGATAGTCAATCCTAGCTATTTCAAGTATTCTGAGAATATTGGTGATGTTTGTTTTAGCATCCGGAGGTGTATGTACATATTCCTCTTTACCAGGAGCAGTTGACGGAGTTCAGAATCTAGGTAAGTGTACCTTGCCATGATGTATCACAGTTCCTTGCCTTTATTATCTTATTTAGTTATTATAGTTATTTGATATGTGTGATATGTGTTTACCCTAGGATTATGAGACATTGCTTAGCATCCGAACAAGATTTGGGTGTCGACACCATACTCGGAGTTGAGTAACGTCACTTAGAGAGTTGATTCCATGATTCTATTTTTACGTGCTTGCCTTACCAAGTACGCCATACCCTAGGACACTTGACACTATTTCATATGACAGAATCTTGCTTGAGTTATTCATGGTGATTCTGTATAGGCTTACAGAATTTGTGATAGGAGACTTGCATATTATAGGATATTATTATGACTTGTTGCACTAGCTAGAGGTTATGATCTTGCGTGTTATGGACATAAGACGTTGTGGACATGAGACATGAGGTTACATTGGATGGAGAGAGACACACCATACTACAGACTAATTATTAATATATATACTATACTATTGAGGGTGATTTGGCACATATACTGAAGTCATGATACTACTAGGGGTGCCTAGGACTCTGTCTCAGATCTTTGGCACCTATACTGAGTCTTGATACTACTTGCTGCTATGGGCTCCCCGATACAGAACCTGTAGTGGTTTCAGCCTGAGTACGAGTGATGCTCTCATATGCATATCACATAGTTGGTTACAGTAGTTTACCCTTGAGTATGTGGTAATATACTATTTTACTTTTGGTATGCTATTTCTTGTACCTTGTTACGTCCCTCTGAGGACCTGGTCCCCTGCCAATTTTTGCAGCATAGACGGTTACGGAGCCTTTGGAGTTGATAATGGAGTTGCTTGTCTTGCAGGCATTGGTACCAGGTACTTATATTATTTCTATCGGAGCTATGATTATTTATTCATATTGTTTATTCATCTGCTGATGTAGCCTAGTTTTATAGACTCATATTTCTTTCTCGAGTCTATTCGAGTCTATGTGTTACTGGGTGGCTGACTTTAGCATATATAGCTCATTCTTGTGTATTCTGTTCATTTTGGATTGAGGCATAGATATTTATATTTACTTGATTATTTAGATAGTGACCATTATAATACAGCTTATACGTATTCGAGTCAGACCAGAATCTGGTCGAATGTATAGCTGGCATGTTACGTATTCCTAATTCTACGTATTTTAGGACTGGGGTATGACAACAAAGGCCGCTGTACTTTACCCAACTACGGAGCATGTGCTCCCTATTTATCTCTCTGTCTCAGTGAATGCACATCACGTATCTACGCGAGCTGACACCTCCCATGCGGCAATCTCTTTGGACAAGGAAAGTGCTTAATACTTGAGCTCTGGAAGAGAAGAACACTACGATGCCAGGAGTTTGAGTGCTAAGACATGTTCCATACAGCCACGTCAAAAGTCGCATGAGGAGAACTATGCGATACCGCTCAACAACCGTAGGCAAATGGTCGTATCAGGCCAAAACAGCCACATAAATTCTATCTTTGATCGAATCTCACGCAGTACTGACTCCGTGTGCCATACTGAGAAAGGCAAAGATATAAACTTGGACTCTTCATACTACATACTGGCGCGTGCTAGGACAAAGAAGTCTAGAGCAATATGAGCTCGCCAAGCTTAAACAATTGCTCATTCGACTGATCATTAGCATGTGCCGCTAACTATGCGTGCACCTAACAGAAAGTTATAAAAAACTGACCCATTCGTCCATCCCGTAGTAGAAATTGATAGGGTCAATCTAATGAGTCTTCCATCAGCAACCTGGGGACAGTTCTTGTATGAACCCCAGGTTAGAAATCAAATTTAACACCTACACACCCATGTACTCGGTCTACCTAGGCTCATAAGAAGGGTTCAAAGGTGAATCATCCCTCGCTTGACTTGCGTAACATGATCAATCACAAGCACAAAGCGAAGGAAACAACTATGACATACAAAGTGTCCTCCCCATGGCACCACTGTGCCAACATTATCATCGATTGCTATTGTAACAAAGCAATATTACCTATAAAAAGGTGGTCGGCATTCCAGTGGCTGTAACCAGGGGCACCCACCGGGATGCAACCTGAAGAATAGGTGCAACCACTAGAGGCAAAGGAGCTGCCCCCATCTCATGTTATTCTTCTCGGAAAGCCCCCTCCATAAGGGAAGGTTAGAAGTCTAGCACCTCTAATCTTTTGCTCTCGTCTAATTAGTCAAGAAGATGTACCCAAGGAGGACAGGCAGCGAAACCCGCAGAAGATATTTTCCTGGGCACCCGCTCAAAGAAGAAGCTATCAGCTGCTAGGGGTAGTTCTTCCTTCGGACCCCAGGTGGCTATGCAAGCCTGGGGTTGTAATCCCCTGGGCCTCTATGACAATCCGGCATTCTGAGGATATGGTGATTCCCAAGAAATAAATGCTGAGATCCTTGAGGGTAGCCACCCTTATCAAGAGGATGCAACTTCCTACACTAAGGTAGTGTTCCCTCCTAGTCTGAAGAGTATGTGACACTACCAACTTTCTCAGATGACTATTCACGGTAAGGTTCTGAGGCAAAAAGTGCGACATCCACCATCCCATCCATTTCTTCTCATGTGAGAATGATATACATGATAGGGGACGTCTACCGTCCCATACATTTCGCAGTTGATGAAGCTTAGGAAGCAATACGGGAGGTCCGAGAACTCTGAGCCTACCTAGACTCAATGGGCAATCGGGACTCACTACGCGAGCTTCGGATACGACAATCATATTCCCTCGAATAGAGAGATGTACCGTACTTGCCCAAGTACAAGCCCTTTAACTTGACTCTGTTTAATGGACAGATATCTCCCCGTCAGTTCATTAGTTACTTTGAGATGGCAATAGGGCATCTACCTCACAACGACGCCTTTTTACCTAAGCTCTTTATGGAGACATTGTTTGGAATAGCCTTCGAATGGTTTTGCAGCCTCCAGGATAACTGTATTTTGTTGTTCGATAATCTCAAAGGTCTTTTCCTTGCTCGGTTCTACTACAAAGGAAATAACATGATGATATCCTCTTTAATAGACATCGCGTAAAGGAATAAAGAGTCTGTATGGGTATATATCGAGTGGTACAGGCAAGCGACGCTAAAGTTATAAACCGGTAACCCTGAGTCCACAGTAATGGACATCTACCAAAGAAATTTCCTTTCCATAGTAAGGCTCTGGATGGGCGACCCTCAGTTTAAAGACTGGACGGTGTTCATCATAAATATTGTCGGTACTGAGAAGAAGATGAAGGATGTCCATCTCTTGGGAATACATATCCTCGTCGCTGATGATAGGGGAAAATTCCCCTACAATTTTTGAACCAGCAGTGACTTTCAAACAGAACAAAGAAGCCATATCATCGAATCTCACCGCCAAGAGAGAAACAATATTAGCGATACTAGCGCCCGGAATAGCAAGGGGAAGCAGGCTCTTATCACCAATATAACCAAGAAGCCCAAGCAAAATCCCGTAGAGGCTCTAAACCGAAGGAAACTTATTCCTTCGAAGATGATAATGTCATGGAAATCTTCGATGTGCTAATTAAGGGAAACAAGCTTTGGCTCCCCGATGTCAAATACCCTATCGAGGCAGTCGATGCAAATAATCTGAAGTACTGCTACTACCATTGATACGTCCACCATGCGACGCAGGATTGCTACATACCGAAGCGATACATCCAGCGTCTGCTCAATACCAAGGCCCTCACCTTGGATTTCGATAACAAAATAATTGCTGCTAACATGGTATCTCTCTAATTCGATAACTTTTTGACAATGAAAGCCCAAGACGGAGTAATCCCGATCCCCAAGACAACAATGGAGGTTGTCAATCTCCCGCCAGCTTATAACCAAACAGCCGGGCTGATACCTCTCACCATAACTCATGGGACGGTCATGTAGGTCCATCCAGATCTTGTTCCAAACTTGATATAGCAGGTAACACCTTCCGCCATCAGGTCCAAGGGCAAGAAATCTAAGTCCTAATAGACGATTTTTATTCCCTCCGAAGAAGCTATAGCAGTAAAAATAAGGTTAGGACTGGCTTACCAATGAGAGTAAAATATTCCTGATGATGGTATGCTCCCAATTGCCATATCCAATCTGGGTCCATCCCAGCCTCCAGCAGCAAACAAGGCTAAGCATAAAGAAACTCGCTTGGATAAACATCTGCGCAAAGATACCGCTCAGGGGATGGAGAATCCCTACAACTTCGATATCTTGGCACAACTAGAAAATACTCCAGAGAAGTTGTCACTATTTGAGCTTCTTTGACTCTCCAAAGACACTCAGGTTGTTGAGTGAGACATTGTATAATACTGATACCTACCTGGCGCAAGTCAAGTCGCCAGTTGAGAATCCTGCAGCATACCCTACTGCAATAATGTGATGGAGACGATACCCAACATCATGTTCTCGCAATAAGATATGTGCTGAAGAACAATCAACACGATTATCCTCTATATTATACAAGGTATATCGGCGCCATTATTTGCAAGGAAAAAATTATACGAAACTTTTGTGTTACAAACTGTTAAAAGAAAGAAAAATACAAAAAAGATCCCAAATAGGAATCTAAGTACAATTAATTCTGGGAAAGTATAGTTGTAGATATCTGATCTGCAGATAATCACTTTATTTCTTGGACCACTCGACGACGAATAAATACACACGATGATGGAGAACTGCATATGAAGACGAAGAAATATAGGGAATGCTACGAATAACTTGGAGAGTTGAACAATAAGAAAGCTCTGGCACAACAGCACGAGAAACTTCTATTTCTCTCACTCTGCTCTTAAAATTCAAAGACTTAAAAATTCTAGCCCCTTTCTCTTTATCTGTCTGAATATGCTCCTCTCTGTGTGTATTCTGAAGGTAGCCGCTGCCTGTGTCCTTCGTTGTCTTGGTTGTGTCCTTCATTGTCTTGGTTGTACAGAACCTGTATTTATAGAGTTTAGGAGCGGTTACGAGAGTGTGCGTGCATTATGGACAGTCAATATTATTTTACCATTATGTGCGCACTTTTGGTGGATTAACATCCCACGTTCTGCATGGATGGGTGCATAACTTGCTGCCTACTTGACACGCAGCTTCCTATATGAGGAAAGCATATGTCATGGGGGACAGTTATTTGTATACCTTTTACGAGAAGTATATCATGTAAGACACCCATTCGTAACTTCTCGCTGTCAGTTAGGATAGTATGTGCACTTTAGAACTCGTTTGGAGACCTGCGCATTTTTAGTAAGATTAGCACTACGGCGCATTTTTGAGGGAGTTTCCACTGTGGCACATTTTTGAAGGAGTTGGCACCGCGACGTACTTTTGAAGGAATGGCACTATGGTGCCCTTTTGGAGAAAAATATACTACTGTGCACTTTTGAAGAGATTGGCTCTATGGTACATTTTTGAAGAAAATGGTACTGTAGCTCATTTTTGAAGAGATTGACACTATGGCGCACTTTTGAAGGAATGGCATTGTGGCGTACTTTTGAAGAAAATGGCACTGCGACGCACTTTTGAAGCGATTGGCATATCGTTGCACTTTTAAAGAGAATGATACTGTGGTTGGGTCGCTAAATGACAACCTGGGTTTGCGTGCCATAGCTTCGCTGTAATGATGACCTCTGAATCTTCGGTTTCTGCATCTGTCAGTTGTCAGTCAACTATATTAAATATTGAGAGAGAGAAGATCGTTTGTGTGCCATCTCTCATAAAATTAAGAAAGTGTGTCACTTTTCTACTCTCTGAATAGTGCGTCATCCTTTGAAATTAATGAAAAGTGCACCAAAATAAGAAAATATGTGTCTTTCTTCTGGAACTAGTAGAAAGTGCATCATTCTTCTACTTGTTGGATTTATTTATAGAAAACTGCACCATCTATCTGAGGCACACTTTTATGCTTCTACAAGACCCCCTTCAAAGTTTTTGAATTTGTTCAGATAAATTCAAAATTACTTTGAATTTGAAGCATAAAAGTTGTTGAGATATTTTGTGCGCGCACTCTGGACAAAATTCTAACGAATTTGCTGACGTGGCTAACATGTAAGTATCTTTGGCTTACTTTTTTGATTTTGACGTGGTCTTTGAGAAGACACATAAGGCTTTTCCGGAGATGCAATCAGTTTTTAAGGAACAATTTTCCTGAGCTATGCCATATTTGGCATGTCTTCTCTTACAAATTGGAGCAAAACTTTGAGAAGCATTCCCAGACTTGTCTCTTTCTTGCTGTGAGACTTGAGCATAGCTATTGTTAAGTGCGAGTCTACGAAGATGACCATAGCAGTATGGCTCCATCGGCTTTGCTGTCCGCTGAGAAGATGCAATTGGAGACGCTTCTCAATGGTGGATGGAAGGCTCGTTTGGAGATCATTGCCGCTGAGCTCTTTGTGTGATGGAGCATGAAAGGATATTATAAGCCTTGTCATTCGTGTTGAACAAATAAATTACCTAAAAGACTGTTTATTGTCTTCAAACCCATCTCGTTGGAATCACTCCCTTAATATGACCCCTGTGCTAATTACATGGTTGGGATTAGAATCCTAACCGGGGATTCTAGCGGTGGCATTGGATGGCGATAGCGGAACAACTTCCATTCAACCCGCCATGTCCTCTATCGACTCCGACAGAAATGGGGCTATACTAATTTAAACATGCCCAGTCCTGTATAGCATCCTCGCCCACATCATGATTTTTTTCATGTACTGTGGTTTACACTGAGGAGCCTATTTCTTCTGTGCCTCAGTTCATCTGCATCAAGAGAAGATGATACGCAAATATGGGGATAGCGTTGTGATAGATCCCTATCATATAAAGATCCAGATGTAATATATTTCCATATGTATAATCATGATTTTTTAGAATAAAAATCTAGGTGTGATAAATCTCTATCATATGTAATCATGATTAAGAATCAATACAAATTTAGTTTTGACTTCATTGTGCTGTATGCGTATTGCTGACTGAAGGCTTTGGTCAAAGTATGTCAGAAAAGACTGAATATGTTGACTTTCCCTTGCCATCCCACTGATACGCGCATAAAAGTATTTTTTTTAGAGAAAATTGGATTTTATGCGCATTGTGTGGTTTGTCACGCACATTCTTGCAACTTGTCTGGTCATGCGCACTACGCAACATTTTTTGTCAATCAGACAAATGTGCGCACATGGGAATCCTTGGACCGATCATACAAAATAGTTTTATATTTTGTATTTTGTTCTTCATTTGCGGAACGAATCATTGTATTCTTTATGATTCGCGTATAGGGATATGAACCGTCGTCTTCCTTTACGAATATTAGGGTTCTGAATTATTACCCTTATTGTCAATAAATCATATGGAAAAATTTGAACTATCGCCCTACTTCTTATAAATAAGAGTTGACTACTAAATTCAATATTCTTCATTCGAATCTGTTGATGTCTTCCCAGAACGAGTCTCTGAAGGAAGAATGAAAGTATGATGAATTGACTATTCTTCCACCCATTACGGCTAACTCTGGTTATAGCCTTTCTCTGCTCCAGAATGAGATCACTGATTCTCTCCATCCTTCTATTGATTCGAGAAAATAAGAAGAATCAATCGAAATAAACGTCTTACATTAACTGCTTGCATCGTCGGACATTTGTATTCTGCGTGCTCTTGCGATGTTTATGAAAATCTTAGAAGATTTTGACCTATCATCTTCTTAAGCATTTTTATTATCCTTTTCTTTATTTTTCTATCAATAAAGAAAGTTTGTTTCACCTTAGTGATACTTTCAAATCGAGACCCAATGAATATATATCTGCTCAGAGTTATTATGGACATGGCAGGATAATTCTGTGGAAGAATTTGGTAGATGTATCACTCGAGACATACCCGTGCTGAGTACAAATGATAAATTTATAGGATGCAATACTATCAGAGATGATGTGGACACGATAGATCACTAGTTTACTTCTCTAGGGAAGAGAAGAAAGAGTAGTTCAAGGGCGATGACTCAGCTAACTGTACCTTATGAAATACCGAAGTAACCTATAATGTATTTTGGTTGTCTAGAGATGAGGGTGTGCATACTACAATCAAGTCTTCTAGGGTCAATAAATTCAATATCTCAATCATTCAATCAAGTAGCAATAACACAAAATATTTTAGAATAAGCTGTAAGGCATCCCAAATACCGTATCTGAAGATTCTAAAGATCTAGCAATACAAAATGATATGCCAGATACGCAATCAACATTATATATCACAGTGAGTTAGCTGCAGTCTGAGTATAAATATAGTCATGTAGGAAACTCGTATCCGGATTTGTCGACTAACAAGTACCGGTTGGCTAAACGCCCAAAAGAATATAGTTTAGAAAAGATGAGCAGTGAAACAAGAAACCTACTCGTGACCCTCAACAACCATCCTTCTGGTATGTACCATCAATGAGGGAGAAGTAAGCTTGATCCTCAGGTGCTGGCTCTAAACCTGGCCATGCAAAACCAGTAGGATCAGACCCTAAATAGCAAGTACCACAAAGGAAGCACAAAATAAAGATATAAAACCATATTTATAACACGAGATGCATGAGCCAACAATCAATGGCATATTTCCCATCCATGACATGATACGACACTCCTTCACCAAATAAGGACATAAAGTGCCCTATTGTATCAAGATAGAATACATCTCTTGATTATGATTAAATAAAAATATTTTGCATCATAGTTTCAGTTCATAGCCTATCTTAACACAACAGCGTAACCCAATAACCAAATAAGGACATGAGTTAAACCATAATGCCACAATAGTCAATGTCCCTAATTCTACTCAACAGAAAGCATACTACACAAGTAGAGGTACAATATGAGAAAATAATATATCTTCAGTCCATGGAATATCGTAACACAATATCGTAACCCAACAACCAAACAAAGACATGGATTGAATCATCATGCTATGATAGCTCTTTCATGGCTAGGCACCTATACAAGCATATTAGATGGCCAATCATGTATTACGGCTTGATATATGATCTCTGGATTATCCTAGTAATGCAATATATGAGTATCCTCAGATTGTACCATAATCGAGCAGGGCTGGCTGAACCAATGATTTACAAGCAAAAATATATGTAAATGATGCACCAGTCCCTTGCAAGGGCCCTGAGCTAATTAATAATCAGTAACAGTTCTAGGCTTTCTATAGGAAAGATACTGGCCCGGTATTATAATTAAATCAGATACTGCACTCCACTAGTTCGGATAATATACAGTATCCGTGGTGTCTAGCTTTTACTCTAAACTAATTTAGGGTGGTTCGACATGCACGATCTTGAGATACTTTTCTCTCCCAATGCTCTACAATTAAGTTGCCTAGTTAACCCTAGGTTAGTTATAATCTCATGTCATGGTCACATGAATATTCCTTCTTAGATGTCATACTTTAAGTACTGACACTTTTGATACGAATCCATATTATCACTCGAAAGTAAAATCTGGATTCACACAAGTGTGATACAACAATCAATACTATCTGCCCATGGCTAAAGTCACTATCCAACTACCAGATTTATGCATTAAAATAATAACATATATCATGTAACAGAAGTATATGGCATGACATCTCATATATATATATATATATATATATATATATATATATATATATATATATATATCAAGTAGCACTCTCGATGCGATCAAGTGTATCAGTACAGATACAATAGTCGGGGAAGGAACAAGTTCTAGGATCAAGATCATGTACAAGTTACCAGGTAGCAAGTTATTCAGGACATGATAGTTTAATACTGGTTATATATAATTTGTCACTTTATTATATCAATGAATGGGAATAAGAGTAGTACGAGAACCCCTCAAAATTATATCTATAACCCTTAAACCAAACAAGGACCGAGGTTGTAGAATGTCACCCGAGTTAAACTATGCCTCTTATTCTATCTAACGTATAATAAGGTGATCAAGGAAAAGTAAACTAATTAACAAGTAAAATAACATGTGCATACAGGGCTACATCTATAGGGCTAACCGTGCGTAGAAAATAGTAGGCACAAAAAGCAAGTTCGCACACAAAATACACCAAAGTAAGGTTGGTGCACAAAACTTGCAGAAGGTTGGCTCACAAATGACCAAAACTGGGCAGTGTCACACTTTCGTAAAAAAGTGCATGAGCTACAAATGATGGCACACTTTGTCAAGCTAACCAATACTGCACACTTGACAAAAGTGCACGGACGAGAATAAGGCTTGCTCTAACAGAAAGTGCACGAACAAG
This sequence comes from Iris macrosiphon, assembly GCA_036927795.1. NCBI lineage: Eukaryota > Viridiplantae > Streptophyta > Magnoliopsida > Asparagales > Iridaceae > Iris > Iris macrosiphon. The sequence goes on along the minus strand of JAYESA010000012.1, from coordinate 104,330,868 downwards.
CTAGCTAGAAGATAAAACACACAATCCGAGGTTAAAGCTTGGCAATCGAGAAACTCGTCAATCGAGGAGCACACAAATTAATAACACATAAATTGAGAAACTAGCCAAATCTTCGTCTGTCAGGAAACAAAAAGGAAAAACTGCGCGAGCTACCAAACATAAGCAAAGTGCGCCGGCAAATGAAACATAGGAAAAGTATGCCAGATTGCCAACTCGAAGAAAGTGCGCAGACTGACTGTGGTACACTTTTCTTTGGTTTCTTAGAAAGAACTTTAATTTAATACGCACTAAAGTGCACCAACTAGGTATCCTCTCGAAAGTGTGCCACTGACTCAAGGAGTTGACTGGCGCACTTTTGCTAGGAGACTAAGTATAGTATGATTAGTAAACACGAAGATTTGGGATAACACACTAATGCTCCCAAAGTGAAACATATATATTTCTATGTCAAAGGGGTTCCCTTGCATACTCTTTACAGAACATTGTTCTTCTTCTCCCGTAAGACATTTGGTATATGTATTGTCTCAAGTTTTAGCATTAAACTTAGTTGGATTCGAAAATAAGCACGACCAAAAGAAAAATTACATAAAATATAGTGCTCTACACTATGAGCTAATTAGTTTTATAAAATATAAAGTTTTTGGGAGATCAACCCTAAGAAAACAAAAGTTAACCTATAGACCCGAACTCTAGTCCATGCAATTCCAACCTAGAAAATCAAGAACGACAAGTATTAATAATGAAGGGGTGCTTGGTCCCAATAACATGATCTAAAAATAAATATAAATTATTAAGAATTAAAAGCATGCATAAATTTATGGTTCTTCTCTTATGTAAGTTGTACTTGCCTACGGAGGGAGAGAAAACCTAAGAGATAGAAATAAAAAGAAAATAATAAGCAAAGTGAGATAAATGTGAATATATATAGGTTTAGGTTTGAGATATGGACCGTTGGATTACTCAAACCCATCTAAGCCACACATGCCACCAACTCAACCAAACTCATTATTCTCCACAACTTATGGGTTCGATCTAAGGAAAGGCCGGACAAGCAACCAACATGCGCCAAAGTGCGCCAAAGACAACATGTGCCAAAGTACGCTGGGAAAGGGGGCTGACATCTCTATCCACCTTAAAAAAATTTATTCCTTGGAATTCTAACTCAAGGCTAGCTAGAGATCAAGACAAGCTACAAACTAACTATACGCAATCTACACATATAAATAAGTAAGTATAACAACACATATAATGAAGCGAAGCAGCATCATTTTATGTGAGTTCTTGTCGATCTCGGAATAAAAGATGCAAGACATACAAAGGAAACATATCTTATGAGTCGAATATGTGAGGGTACCAAGATCGAATATTGCCCTCGCACTCCCACATCGACTCCTCCAAGGAGTGATGGCCCAAGCCACACGAACAAGACGGATAGTTCGATTCTTCAGTACCTTCTATCTCTGATCAAAAATGTACACAGGATGTTCCTCATAAGTTAAGTCGGTACCAACGACTAACTCAGAGTGATCGAGGACATGACTTGGGTTTAGGACAAACCTACGCAACTGAGATACATAAAATACATCAAACACTTCACGAAGTGAAGGTCAAAGGGCAAGACGATAAGCAACATCCCCTACCCTCTCGAGAATGTTGAACAATCCTACTTATCGCGGACTAAGCTTCCTGTGAACCCTGAATCTAATGACTCCAAGGATAGAAAAAATCTACAAAAATATGTGAACCCTAACAACCTACGATCCTAATCTCTCCAATGGCGATGGCGATCTTGTGCAACCCGAAGCCACTCCCTGATCTGCTTAACTACTCCAATCGTTTGAATGATCATTTGAGGACCTAACATCTTTCGTTCACCAATGTCATACCATGCCAAGGGTAATATGTACTTTCTTTTGTACAATGCCTCAAAAGGAGCCATCTGTATGCTGGCCTGATAACTATAGTTGTAAGAGAATTTTAGTAAGTGAAGATGATCTTTCGAAGACCCACCAAAGTCTAAGGTACAAGACTGTAACATATCTTCTAATATCTAGATCATCCTCTCTGATTGTCCATCTGTTTGGGGATGATATGCGGTACTGAATCTCAACTTTGTACCTGAATGATCGTACAAGCTTTTATAGAAATAAGATATAAAACGAGTATCATGATTTGACATTATACTCGTTGGAACTCCGTGCTGCCTTATTATCTACCGCATATACATCTCTGCTAGCTACTCTATGGATTGCCCTACTCGGAAGGAAAAAAAATGTGCCACTTTCGTGAGTCGATCTAATATTACCCAAACTGCATCATGTCCAGTAGGGGATCTAGGTAAACCAGTCGCAAAATATATCGTAATATGTTTCCACTTCCACCCTAGAATAGTCAAGGGTTGTAACAATCCCACTGCTCTCTATTGTTCTGCCTTCACTTGCTGACATACGAGACATCATAAAATAAATTGAGCTATTTCTTTTTTTATTCTGTTCCACCAGAAATTTTACTTGATATTATGGTACATCTTCGTACCTCCAGGATAAATAAAATACTAGAAACTGTATGCCTCGGTCATCACTTCTTGTCGAATATCTCCACTTGGCACACAAAGATGGTTTCTAAATTTGAGTGTTCCGTCTTCATAATTTTTTATTCCTTCCTAAGACCTGGCTCACATTCTGCCCTAAGCTTCTGAATCTGAGAATCTTCTGCTTGAGCAGACTTGATCCTCTCCACCAAAGTTGACTGTATCTGAAGAGTGACTAACACTCCCATTTCTTGAGGTAACACTACCTCGATACCCATCTCTTAAAAATATTCTACAATGCGGTTTTGAGTTGTCAAGATTAATGCGATGCCTCTCCTACTTAGAGCATTTGCCACCATATTTGCGTTACCTAGATGGTACTAAATTACCACATCATAATTACCAAATAACTCTAGTCACCTTCTCTGTTTCATGTCCAAGTCCTTTTGAGTGAATATATACTTTAAACACTTGTGATCTGTAAATATCTTCACCCGATCACCGTATAGGTAATTTTTCCAAAACTTGAGAGCAAACACTACTGCTGCTAATTCCAAATCATGGGTTGGATAATTCTTCTTATGATCTCGAAGTTACCGGGACACATAAGCTATTACCCTTTCGTATTGCATCAATACACATCCAATTCCTTTTTTTGATCCGTCAAAATAAATTGTGAATCCTCCTGATCCTACTAGAAGTATAAGGATCAGTGTTGATATCAACTTCTCTTTCAACTTATCAAATGCTTCTTGGTACTCTACTGTCCAAACAAACTGCATCTTCTTGCGGGTTAGACAAGTCATTGGTGCTAAAGTCCATGCAAAGTCTACCATGAACATCCGATAATATCCCGTTAATCCTAAGAAACTTCATACATCTGCTACTGTCTTCGGGACTGGCCAATTCTCTACGGCTTTAACCTTATTGGAGTCAACTGATACTCCTGCTTTCGAGATAATATGCCCCAAGAATGACACATGATCTAACCAGAACTCACACTTACTGAGTTTAGCATATAATTGATGCTCCCTCAGAACTTGCAACAATTTTTAAAGATATTTTTTATACTCTTCTTCACTGTTGGAGTAGACAAGAATGTCATCTATGAATATCACTATAAATTAATCCAGGTATGGCATAAAGATACAATTCATTAAATCTATAAATATTGTTGGTGAATTAGTCAATCCGAATAACATAACTAAGAATTTGTAATGCCCATATCGAGACTGAAGGTTTATAATGCCCATATCGAGATAGAAATACTGCCTTCGATATATCTTGCTCCCGGACTATCACTTGATAATATTCTGATCGAAGGTCTATCATGGAAAATACTTTTGCTTCACTTAATTGATAAAAAATAAATACTAGGTAATGGATACTTGTTATTCACTGTTAAGGCATTCAACTGCCTATAGTCGATACACAATCGTGTTGACCCATCCTTCTTATTTACTAGAAGCTCTGGTGTTTCCTATGATAATCCACTAGCTAGAATAAACTTCTTTGCCTTCAATTCTTCCACGTGATGATACAACTGGTTAAGTTCTATCGCTGACATCTGATAGACCTTGCTGGAAACTAGCTCTACTCCTGGTTTCAACTCTATGCAGAACTCTACTTCTCTTACTCGAGGTAATCTGAGAATCTCTTTTGGAAATATATCAAAAAAGTTTTTAATTATTCTGGAAAACTGACCTTCAACTCATGCTACTGCTGTAATACCACCTTTATGCTGATCATTCACCATTCTGTTGAAGATAAATTATTTTTTGTCCGGGCTGTTAAATAAAACTCTACCCCTACAATAATATATCATCGTATGACTGTCTCTCAACTAGTACATGCCTAAAATGATATTAAAGTTACCCATAGGTAACTCGATCAACTTCGTAGGTAATAAATGCCCATATACTACGATTGGACATGCTACACATACTCTACTGACTCCTACGAGTCCATTACTAGTGAGTATATTCAGTCTCTCTGGCAATGCCTTAAACTCTAATCTAATATGCGTCAAAATTAAGGACATACAAATGAATGGGATGCTCCTGAAATAAATAATACTATGGCAAGAAAATATGTAACAAGAATGTTACCTGCTACCACGTCACCTAATACCAAGGCCTCCTCCACAGATAGGGTAAAAGTTTGCCTTTGTCCTTATGGTGCTCCTTGAATATGTAGTTGTGGCCTCTGCTGCCTATACTATTGATTTCTCTGATGGTTGTATATTTGAGTTTGCATCGGCAATGGACGCTGAGCCAATGGCCTGATCGCCAGTACTGGTCCCCTATACTGAGCTGTCCCTGGTGTTGGCGATGCTAACCGTTGTGCCAGTCCTTTAATCCTCTACATCGTAGAACAATTGGCAATTCGATAATCTAGACTGCCATATCGCAGGCACAATCCTTGTGCTACTCTGTACACATATTTCATATAGCCTCCTTTTCCATAATACGTACATCTGATTGGGGTTCCCAATCGCTGCTGCTGCTGCCTCGGCTGGTTCGGTCGAGCTGGTGCTGTTGTTGTCGATGCTACTGGCCTTTTTGGCACTATATCATGAATAAAAATGCCAGAAGATGGTGCTAAAGTTCATTGTGCTTGTCCTCTTCCTACTCTTTATACATGAGACCTCTTCTAGCCTCCCATCCTTGAAGCTAGACTCTGTATCGTTAGCCTATGTCACCTAGATGCGATTAATACTTCATCAAAAGTCTGGTAGTTATGGCTCTCTACCAGTTGTTGAATCTCTAGATAAAGTCCATATTGGAACCTTATTGCCCTTTCTGATTTTGTTGCTATCATCGCTAGAGCAAATCTGTTAATCCTGCAGAACTCTGCCCCGTAGCCATCCACTGTCCTTCCAAACTATTTGAGGTTGATAAACCTCTTTTGTAGCTCATACTGTGCTACCACTATAAAATACTTAACCCTGAAATAGGCCCTGAAGTTATCCCAGGAAATAGGTTATCTTAATCCAACTTCTTCTGCTGTGCACCAATCTCTAGCAAGGTCCTGGAGTTGCAATCAGACCTGATCAACTTGTTCTTCGGCTGGAACCTTTGTCGCTATCAGTATTGTTTTGATGTTTTGCAGCCAAGCATCTGCAGTAATGGCATCATTCGTTCTATCAAAGTACTTAGGGTTGAGTCAAGAGAATCTCACTGATGTCCTTGAATTTGTTCTAATACTTTTTTTCAAGGCTATCTGTAATCCTTGATTCAATATGACATTCTGCTCTTATTGCTGAAGCTGTTGATATTGTTGTGTCACCATCATTCTTCGTATAATTTCCAATAATGTCAGTGTATTAAGTGCTACTGGCACTTCTGGTATGATCGGGGGTACTGAATCTTTTGGTACATATTGCTCCTTGTGCTCCTGTACTGGTTCTACCCTGATCCCTCAAGGTATAAGTATTTCCTCTTATTGGGGGCTAACAGATCCTTGTTCTGCTGAAACTGCTGGTGCTCCACCCACGGATGCTGGAGAAGCCCTAAGAAAAATAACACAAGATAAATCAAGAACTGGATGAGAAAGGATCAAGGAACCAATGGTATAGAAGTCAAGCTAAGTTTCGAGGAAACGAATTCAGGATTTTAAGAAGGAACATGTTTGATTTAGACATCCTATGATCAAGTTACCCCACAAGTCTGAAATAGAAGACATACCTGTATGGGCCACCGCTAAATCTTGTCATGCCCCAGATCTAGATTACTGGAGAGTGGTGGAATGACTCAGCCAACCGTACCTTATAGAATAACGAAGTAACCTATAAGTTGTTAAGGTTGTCTAGAGATGATTGGGTGCATACTGCAATCAAGTCTCCTAGGGTCAAGAAATTTTATATCTCAATCATTCAATCAAGTAGTAATAACATATAATATTTTAGAATAAGCTGTAACGCATCCCAAATGCCGCATCAGAAGTTCTAGAGATATAGGAATACAAAATGATATGCCAGATACATAATCAACTGTATACATAACTGTGAGTCAGCTGTAATTTGAGTATAAATACAGTCATATAGGGAACTAGTATCCATATTTGCCGGCTAACATGTGCCAGTTAGCTAAATGCCAAAAAGAATATAGTTTATAAAATACGAGCAATGAAACAAGAAACCCACTCTTGACCCTCAGCAGCCATCCTTCTGGTATGTGCCATCAGTGAGGGAGAAGTAAGCTTGATCCTCAGGTGTTGGATCTAAACCTGGCCATGCAAAATCAGTAGGGTCAGACCCGAAATAGCAAGTACTACAAATAAAGCACAAAATAAAGAAACAAAACCAGACATGTAGCACGAGATGCATGAGATAACAATAAATCACATATATTCCATCCATAACATAATACGATACCCCTTCACAAAACAAGGACAAAAAGTTCCCTATCGTATCAAGATAGAATATGTTCCTTGATTATGGTCAAGCTAAAATATTCTATATCGTAGATTTAGTTCGTAGCTATCATAACATAATAATGCAACCCAACAACCAAACAAGGACATGAGTTGAACCATCCTGCCACAACAGTCTATGTCCCTAATTTCACTCAATAGAAAGCACAATACACAAGCAGAGATATAATAGGAAAAAATAATATAGCTTAAGTCCCTGGAGTATTGTAACACAACATCGTAATCCAACAACCAAATAAGAATATGTGACCTGTACGAGCAAATTAGACGACCAATCATGTATTATGGCTTGATATATTATCTCTAGGTTATTCCAGTAATACAATATAAGAGTATCCTCATATCATTCCATAATTGAGCAGGACTGGCTGAACCAATGATACAAAAGCAAGAATATATGTAAATGATGCACCAGTCCCTCGCAAGGGCCATAGGCTAATTAATAATCAATAACAGTTTCAGGCTTTCTATAGGAAAGATACTGGCTCGGTCTTATAATTTAATCATATACTACACTCCACTAGTGCAGATGATATACAGTATCCATGGTGGCCAGCTTTTACTCCAAACTAATTTAGGGTGGTTCGACATGCACGAACTCGAGATACCGTTCCCTCCCAATTCTCTACAATTAAGTTGCCTAGTTAACCCTAGGTTAGTTAAAATCTCATATCGTGGTCACATGAATATTTCTTCTTAGATGTCATACCTTAATTACTGGCACTCTTGATACAAATCTATATTCTCACTCAAAAATAAAATTTAGATTCACCCAAGTACGATGCAACAATCAATACTATCTAGCCACATGGCTAAAGTCAATGTCCAACTACCAGATTCGTGCATGTAAATATTAACATATATCACGTAACAGAAGTATGTGGCATAACAACTTACTATATATATATATATATATATATATATATATATTAAGGAGCACTATTGGTGTGATCAAGTGTATCAGCACGGATACAATAGTCAGGGCAGGAACAAGTTACAGGATCAAGATCATGGATAAGTTACCAGGTAACAAGTTATTCAGGATAGGATAGTTTAATATTGGTTATATATAATTTTTTACTTTATTATATCGATGAATGAGAATAAGAGTAGTGCAAGAACCCCTCAAAATCAGATACATAATCCTTAAATCAAACAAGGACAGGGGTTGCAGAACGTCACCTGAGTTAAACTTGCATCTTATTCTATCTAATGTATAATAAAGTGATAAAGGAAAAATAAACTTATTAACAAGTAAAATAACAAGTGCATACAGGGCTATATCTATAGGGCTAACCATGCGCAGGAAACAGTAGGCGCACAAAGCAAGTTGGCACACAAAATACACAGAAGTAAGGTTAGTCCACAAATAACCAAAACTGGGCAGTGGCGTACTTTCATAATAAAGTACACGAGATACAAAGGATAGCACAATTTTTCTCACTAACCAACACAGTGCACTTGACAAAAGTATACGGGCAAGAATAAGGAGCGGTCTAATAGAAAGTGCGCCAGCAACCTAGCTAGATGACAAAATACATAATCCAAGGTCAAAGCTCGATAGTCGAGAAACTCGTTATTCAAGGAGCACACAAATCAATAACATAGAAATAAAAAACTAACCAAAGCTTCGTCCCTTAGGAAATAAAGAGAAAAAATTGCGCGAACTACCAAACGTAAGCAAAGTGCGCTGGTTGATGGAACATAGGAAAAATGTGCCAGATTGCCAACTCAAAGAAAGTGCGTGGACTGACTATGGCATACTTTTTCTTGGTTTTCCAGGGATAACTTTGATTTAATACACACCAAAGTGCTCCAACTGGGTATCCTCTCAAAAGTGCGCCACTGACTCAAGGAGTGTTACTTGTGTACTTTTGCTAGGAGAATAAATGCAGTATAATTAGTACGTACGAAGAGTTAGAATATCACACCAATGCGTCCAAAGTAAAATATATGTATTTCTACGCCAAAGGGGTTCTCTTGCATACACTTCACATAGCACTGTTCTTCTTCTCCAGTAAGCCATTTTGTATACGTATTGTATCAAGTTTTAGCACTTAACTTAGTTGAACTCGAAAACAAACACGGCCAAAAGCAAAGTTACATAAAATATGGTACTCTACACTATGAGCTAATTTATTTTATAAAATACAAATTTTTTAGTAGATCAACCCCAAGAAAATAAAAGTGAACCCATAGACCCAAACGCTGGTCCATGTAATTCCAACCTAGAAAATCAAGAACGACAAGTATTAAAGATGAAGATATGCTCGGTCCAAACAACATAAACTAGAAACAAACTAGAATTATTAAGAATTAAAAGTATGCATAAATCTATGGTTCTTCTCTTGTGCAAGATTTACTTACCTACGGAGGGAGAGAAAACCTAAGAGAGAAATAAAAAGAAAATAATGAGCATAAAGAGAGAGAGAAATAGAAATATATATAGGTTTAGGTTTGAGATATGGACCGTTGGATTACTCAAACCTATCTAAGCCACACATGCTACCAACCCAACCAAACCCACTCTTTTCCATAACTCACGGGTTCGGTCTAAACAAAGGCCGAACAAGCAACCAACATGCGCCAAAGTGCGCCAAAGACAACATGCACCAAAGTGCATCGGGAAAGGGGACTGACATGGCTTCTTTCGGATATTTTGAAAAAAATCCATAAGCAATATAGTCTATAAAAAGGGTTTTTTCAATCTTTATCCATGGAAGTTAAAGTTATGACATAACTCTATTCAATATACAAGTTATTTTTTTACTGAACACCTATCGTCCTGTTATCATAATTGAGTGTTATCTCTTTAAGGAAACAATCAATGATGCTGCTAGTCGGCCAAAGCATAAGCTTCCATATTCTGTAAATAAGGTACATACTTGATGAAGAATCCTTTAAAAGTAAAAGCTAGTTCGATTGTCGCTAGATAATAAGGGATGAGGCCTTTATGTTGAAGCTCTTACTCTCCCCTGATTTGATTGACTATCAATTTAGAATCTCCATAGGCTTCAAGATATTCTATGTCCAATTTTTTAGCTAATTGGAGATTAATGAGTAGAGCATTATACTCTGCCACATTATTAGAACATGATTCACTAAGAGAATATGCTTGATGAATGAGTAGTTTTTTAGTAGATACTAGGACTATGCCAACTCCATCTACTATGTTGCCTTTGGGTCTTATTCTTGATGCGTCGTTAAAGAAGAGTTGCCAGGTGTTATCTTCCATTGACATATTAGATTCTAAGACTTCATTTGGGATGTTATCATATAGTTTAGAAGTTTTTGGTACATTATGAGCTGCCAGAAAATATGCTATCGCTTGACCCATTACTGCTTTTTGTGGGCCATATACCATGTCATAAGGTGATAGCAGCATTATCCATATAGCCAACCAAGAATTGAGTGTGTTCGACTTGGTCATCAATATCTAGAGGGGATTTATCTGGATATGACATGAATGGTTTTAACCTGACATGTAATGTCATGTCGTCTGAATAGCAAACATCAGAGCGAGCCATTCTTTTTCTACCGAATTATATCAATATTCACTGTCGACCATCATACGAATAAGATAATAGATCACCTGTTCATGACCTTCATCACTTTTCTGTGCAAGAAGAGATCCTAGGGAGTATTCCATTCATGAAACATATAACAAAAATGGTTTTCCTACGATCAGAGATACCAGAACTGACAGATTTGTTAAATATCATTTGGTGTCATCAAATGCTTGTTGATATTCTTTATTCCCTACAAATGATATATCTTTCTTAATTAATTTAGTGAAGGGTAGATATTATCCTGAGAGATTGGAGATGAACCTCCTAATATATGCCAAACGGCCTTGCAGACCACCAAGTTCTTTGTGATTACGCGGAAGTTGGATTTCGAGGATAGCTTTGATTTTATCTGGGTCAATGTGAATACCTTTGAAAGTTATAACAAATCCAAATAACTTGCCACTGGAGACTCCCAGAAAGGATTTAGTTGGATTTATCTTCAACTGATGGTGGCACATCAATTTGAACATAGTCTTCAAATCTTGAACGTGATCATCTTTATAGTGATTCTTGACAATAATGTCATCCATGTAGAATTCTAATATTTTTCGTAAATGCTTCTAAAAAATTATACTCATGGCTCACTGATACGTTGTACCCATATTCTTAAAGCCGAAGGGCATGACTGTATAACAGTAAACTACCAATGGTGTACAAAAAGAGGTATATTTTTTTGTCATCATGCGACATCTTGATCTGATTGTATCCTGATAATCTATCCATAAAGGATATACGTTCAAAGCCACATATATTGTCGATTATGACTTCTGTGATAGAAAGAGAAAATTCATCTTTTAGATAAGCCAAATTCAGACCTCGATAATCTATGCAGACCCAAACTTTTCAATTTTTCTTTATGACTAGAATGACATTGGCTACCCAGTCTGGGTATTGCTCTTCTTGAACGAATTTATATGCTATAAGTTTTTTGACTTCTACTTCAATTGTATCCATCATATCTTGATAGAACTACCGTTGTTGCTGCTTTACCAGTTTAGCATTCGTAAGAATATTGAGCCTGTGTGTGGCTATTTGAGGATATAGTCCAAGCATATCCTCATAACTCCAGGCGAAGACATCGATATACTCCTTTATTAGTTAGAGTAAAGCATGTTAATCTTCTTCAGGAAGACTCTTGTTAATGAAGATTGGTCTTAGAGAAGATTCTTCTCCTACATCAATTTGGACTATTTTATTCTCTGTAGGTGGTTTACATTGCTTAAACCCAAGCTCCCATTGAGTATCCAGTTATTGTGCCCATGGATTATTTTTTAATGGATCCAATAGTTCAACATCTTCTTTATTTAGGGCAGTTGACAACATATTTACAGAGAAAACCTGTTTGAATACGTTACCCATGCTTTCGTCAGAATCCCACAATGATGAGTTAGAAGAATAAGAATGCATCTCTTCTTCTGATTCTGAATTTTTAGAACTTGTTGGTGGTATAATATATCCCAAACCATGACCAGTCTATTGGTAGTATATTTTTGGCTTGCCTTTAGGAGAGAGGTAATATATAAGAGTCCGTCTATCTTTTCCATAATTTAGTCCCAAGCCAGATTTTAAGTTGTAGCCTATCCCTTATATGATGTTCTTGGATGGTTGGCTGTAACGATACAATTGTATCTTTCCTATATTCTTGTCAGAACCATTAGTTTGCACAAATTTTTTCTTTCTAGCTTTGCCAAAAATTATCTGACATTGCTTGTCCTATCTCGTTGGGACTATGAAGTATGCCTTCTCATATGGTTCATATGACGAACCATATTGTAATGGATATGCCACGGGTATGGACAAAGGTTCGTATAGGTGAAGAGCCTCTAATAATTTTTCAGCAAAGGGTTCAATATCAACATAGTGTGAAGTATTGCCTCTTTTATTCATCAAATATAAGATTTCTTTATCTTCTATATAGTCAGTAAAATCTTTAGTCTTGACAAGAGGCTTGGTAAGATTGATGACTAGGGGTTGATTTACTAAAGTTGGTTACTTGTTACGATAAAGGTCGATAACAAGGGGTTTATTCTCTAGTGTCGGCTGTTCATTGCACCGAAGGTTGATGACCAATGGAGATGACTTGTACAGGTCGATGCTGAGAGGCTTCAAAGGAGAGTTGGGCTGGGGTATTAGCCAGTTGTGCCAACATGTCAAAATTGTAGGACTTTTCAAGTCCTTGGGGTACATTCTTCTTCAGAGATTTTTTAAAGCGTACTTTCTTTTGCTTTTTTTTCTTTGTTATAGTAGGCTTCGAAGGACCAGGTTCGGTTATAACTGAAGCAGCAGGAGTTTGCAAAGTAGGAAGAGTGTCAGAATATCTTTCGAGACAAATTTATAAATTTTATGATAATCTTTGCAGACCTGGTACCAGTCTTGGCTTCTTCTTCGGACATCAGAGAAAGAAGTACCATGTTACAGGACTTATGTTACTTTTTATCATGCCCCTTCTTGGAGCAAGTCGGTGGGCTGGTCTCGTCATAGCCCAATCCACTATGAGATTTATTGGACTATCCTTAGAGTTTTAGAGGAATACGTCATCCCTTGCCAAAGTTCAAACCTTCATCTTTCTGAAAATTGTACCCCATATTTTATATCAAACGTACATATTATTGGCTATATCGATAAAATTGGGGGTGATCCTCCTCAAGCAGCTGAGTCGAGGTCGATGCTTTAATGGTTACAGAAGAAGGAGGAGGAATTTGTATAGGAACCCTTCATAAGCACTAAAGATTTGTTGTACCCTATATAGCAAAATGCTGCCAATTATGGACTATTACTGGTGCCTCAAGCGAAGCTTGCGAGTAGAGCTTAGTGGGGGCAATATTCAGATTTTGAAGTCTGATATCGAGAGAATCATCTTCCTGATGTTGGTCATGATCTCCGTCCGAATAAGGATCCAAAGAAATCATATTGCATGATTTATACTTCTTACACTTATTAGATTTTGAATTGGAATATGTTGCTTCCTGGTCATAATCTGACAACAGGTCAGGATGAATCCATATAATCTCGCCATGATCTGTGGTAAAAGGCACCAATTCCTCTGTTTGACTTCTAGGTAGCATAAGATTTATCACTTTCATCATAGCTCGAGGTATTGGGACGACGCCGTTCGGGACTTCTTGTGCTGCAAAGTCGCCGAATTGAAGAGACATCATATTAGCAATGATTATCGTCTCTTATTTGTAAATGGTGATAGCTTTTACATCTATCAACTGTTGTATCTTCCTTTTCAAGATATAACAAGCCTTGGTTGGGTGATATGTATATCAGTGGTACAAGAAGTACTTTTAGTCATCTATTTTACAAGCCTTTTTTGGTTGCTTGACATCAGGCAACTGTAACTTGTTACTTTTTATCAAGCATTTAAAAATACTGGGGATATCGCTCTCGTCAAAGGAATATTATTTCTTAGGCCTGGAAGTCTGTGTAAGATTTTGACTTGGAGAAGAGGTGGGTCACTTTGACAGATTTATCGTCAAGGCCTTCTTTTCTTTGTTGTTACGATTATTTGCACTATTGGAGAGATGCTTTCCTTCCGTATTGGTCATTTGTAACCCCAAATTGTATGTTATTTTTGTGTTGCCTTCAGTAGCTTCGGCCCCGATGATAAACATCGTCCAGTCTTAAAATTGAGTTGGACCTGTCTAGTATCCTACTATAGGAAGTAGATTCTTTTTGTAGGTATCAATGAATACGGAGTTTAGAATACCAGAGGGAGGGGGGTTACTTCAGAGTCGCCTACCTAAAATGCTCAATGAATTCACGAGCGAATTCCTTCTTCTTTTATTTGATATCAATGAGTGAATACATCGTCATATCCATGCCTTCCTCATAGAATTGTGAGAGAAAAGACACTTTATGTTATCAAACAAGGATATGCAGTTATCAGATAAAATATGATATCGATCATAAGCTATGCCAGCCAAGCATCCCATAAATAATCTGGTAAGGAAAGCATTATCTTTCTGCAGATGAGCCATCATTATATTAAAGTAATTAATATATTGGCTCGGTGATGTCCTGCCTTCAAACAAGACTATCGATTATGATTTGTAATTAGGAGAGAACATAATTTTATCCCAATACGGAGGATAAGGCTGTTTCACCCCCAGCTTCCAGTGTTGGTATTTGTTTTTTAAATATTAACTTGTGCACACAACTCTCGGATAGCTTTGAAAGAATCTTCTGATCGCAGTAGTGCGGTTGATTGATAGGATCCTGGTTTAATAGGAATCATCACCGGTGGAGATCCACCATAATGTTTAGAGGATTAAGAGTTGGTGCTACTGACTCTTGGTTTATGATCACTTCTGAATTTGTGTTATCTTGCAGAGGCATTGTTCCAGGAGTAGGTTGCACAGGTATGAATGAAGCCACTTGGACGGGTGCTGGTGTAGCAGAATGTTGGACTATTATCATTTGATGCATATTTTGCATCATGGTGCCCATGTCCTTGAGAGCGACCTCTAATGATTTGAGTGATTGTTTGGTGCTTCTGATGGAGAAGCTTCTAGCTTATTATCGATGGCATAAATGCTAACATCCCTGTGTACGACAGAGGGATTGGTAGAAAGAATCGTGTAGTTAGAGTCTACACTGTCAGTTTCAGAATAAGGGGGATTGCTACCCCCAACCTCGAATTATGAGGAATGGGGATTCTCATAACGAATGAGCTTCCATATTTATGAACGAGTATTTTGGTACACCCTTTCAAAGGTATCGATAAGTTAGTCAAATCTTCTCTAGCTGGGTGTTCTTGAAGAACTTCGTCTTGATTGTCTCCTACCATAGGGAAGATGCGAAGCCATATAGGCTGAAGAAAAGAGCTGTTCGTTATCGTGCTCTTGGTTGTCAACTTGCTTTGTTTGTTGAGGCTTAGGAGATATAGTGTAAGTCAATCGATCAAACACAGACTATTTTGCTGATGCACATCAATATTTGATTATAACTCTATGAAAATTGCAATAATATTTATTAGAAAATATGGTTATAATGTCTGAAGGTTCCCTCACTTTATATTTTTGTATAATAAGCTCATGTAAATCAAAAGAGGGAAGAAAAGTGGAGAAAAAGGGCTGACTCTGCCTCTTTACATAAGATATATTGAATCTTTGGTGCATATTTTTGGTCCCTTGTGTATAGATGGATGTGCTGGCTTGATTGGCAAGTAATTCGTCAGATCTCGAGTTTTTGATCTTCAAGGAGGAGAGAAAGTTGTCTCTAATAGTCCTCTTATGCACACGCGCACAATCAGCATATTGTGTATAGATTGCTCCTGTTTGGCACACATTCTATGGCACGCAGACAAAGTTGGCCCAATGTTTAACTGGAGCCTCGCACCCGGGGGTTCCGCTGCCCGGTCAGCGGATGGGGGTCGATGGGGCA
The DNA here is from genome assembly GCA_036927795.1 of Iris macrosiphon. NCBI lineage: Eukaryota > Viridiplantae > Streptophyta > Magnoliopsida > Asparagales > Iridaceae > Iris > Iris macrosiphon. Next base: position 104,314,947 of record JAYESA010000012.1, on the reverse strand, counting down.
TCGGCCCTCGTGTGGGTTCGAGGGCGAAGCCCCTGAAAGATATTTAGATTTCCAGATCAGTATATCTTTGGACAACTGCCATCAAGGAAAAATACATCTTCAAGTCAGCGAACGTTTTAGAAGATTGGTGTCATCAGTGATCTTGGTTTTTAGCTATGTAATTTTTTATTTTGTTTGAGTATAGAAAATATGTACGTTGAGTCACACTTTGGCATATCAACCCTCGAGATATTTTTTATAGCTCCACCAAACAAACAACCAAGTCCCGAACCTAACAAAAACTAAAACCAAAACCAAACCTACTCAAACCAAGATATAGAGCTTCTGGTTTGAGGCAGACAGAACTCGGGCTGAACTCGGTTCCTGACTGAACATGAGCCAAACTTGGGCCAAACTCAGTGCCCTTAAAATTAGCAACCTAATTTTTTGTTCCACCTTGTAACGAGTTGTCCAACGTTCAAATTTTTGAACTTTAGGGGACAAAACTCTGGCCGAACTCTGCCTACCTAGACTAGTATAGATAAAGCATGAAATCCCTCATCTTTCAAGCTCTCAATCTTCTAAGCTCTATTCCTCTAAGCCATATTCTTCCAAATCTACTTAGCCATAACTTTCTAATCCCCTAAGGTGCCTCAGTGAGATTAAGCTAGAAGTTTTGCAAGAGTTGTAAAGTATTCTCACTTGGAAAATTCTAAATTTTGCCTCTGCAAAGTTGAAGTAGTCGAGCACTTTGGATTAAAATCTTGTGTCTGTAAAGAAGTGGTAAGCCTTTAGATCAAAGCTTGTCACAGATAGTAGATTCAAACTCTGAGATAGTGTTTTTAAGCCTGGACTAGTCCTCTACGAGAAAAACCAGGATATATCGCTGTATTTGTGTTTGCTCTTCCTTACTCTATTTACTTTCCTCATTATTATTCTCTAATTATTGTCTTTCTTACTAGTTTCTTACTGGACTTTGTCTTAATCAGTTTTTAATTGGTCACTATTAACACATAACTCTATTTACCCCCTCTAGAGTTGCCTACACGTAACTTCAATTAGTATCAGAGCAAGGTTCTCTTGATAAATGATTAACACCCTATAGCTGATCTATGGCAACTACACGATCAATCTACACCAACAATAGTAAAGGTCAGTCGACAAATAGATCTTGTAGAAAAACCTTATAATAAATATACGAACCTAGAGAAGAAACATTCAAGTCTAGATGCTAGGGCTATTAATGCTCTCTTCTGTGTTGTAGACATGACTAAATTTAATAGGGTATCTGTTTGATGATAAACAAAATAAAGGAAGAAGAGGGTTTATACGAAACCTTATTTTTTGCTTACAAACAAGAAAAAGAGTAAAATTAATCCTATACGAGGATGTTAAGTACAATAAAATAATTCTGGGAAAGAATTGCTATAGAAATCTGATCTGCGGTCGATCACTTTGTTCCTTGGACCATACGATGATGAAGAAGTGCTGTAGAAGAAGAAGAACATTCAAAGGTTGCAAGTGAAATTGAATTCTCGTTGCCAAAGTTGTCAACCAACACTCTCTGTCTGTGCTCTTTCTCTCTAATCTCTTATTGTGACTCTATCTGATCCTCTGTATTTGATTGCCCTATCTCTGTGTGCCTGTCACCCTATTGACCAGGAGTCTCTATTTATAGAGATTGATCAAATTACTGCCATGTAAGCATAAAAGGCCAAACTGTGAAGAAAGTTGTATCTTTTATGCGGCAGTTATAATAACTTCTACCTACATTCAAATAATTTTTTGAATCTGCGTATGACACGTATCCCATTATAAGCTAACGCATATAACTGCTTCTTGAAGATCATGGCATGCAAGCCACGTAGGTAACTGCCTCCACGTAAAGATGGTTGGCGTAAAAGCCAAATAACTGTCTTGTTGGCATAAAAGCCGAAATATGAAGAAGAAGATTTCTTTTATGCTGCGGTTATGATAACTGCTACCCACGTTCCTATTGTCTTCTGAATATGCGTATGACACGTGTCCTTTTATGAGGTAACGCGTATAACTGCTTCTCGAAGATCATGGCATGCAAGTCACGTAGGTAACTGCACCTTGCGTAAAGATGGTTGGCGTAAAAGCCAAATAATTGTCTTGTTGGCATAAAAGCCGAACTCTGCGTAAAACTCGATGATTCATGAATAATAGATAACCAGCATATAAATAGCCAATCATCCTTCCTGACTTAGGTCTTGAGCGTATTCTGGGCTAAATAGCCTTATCACATACATTTACAAATATAGCCGAGTTGACGTACTTCGAGGAGATAGCATACGACGTACTCCTATAGTTGAAAATAGCCTGGTTGGCATAAAATGCAAGGATGGTGATGTAAGCGTATTAGTCACAGTTTTAGCTTTCCTAGTCAATTATCCATTATGGCTGAGGTCTTGAGCATATTCTGGGCTAAATAGCTTTATCACGTACCTTTGCAAATGTAGCCGAGTTGGCATATTTCGAGGAGATAGCATATGGCATACTCCTATAGTTGAAAATAGCCTGGTTGGCATAAAATGCAAGGATGGTAATGTGAGCATATTAGTCACAATTTTAGCTCTCCCAGTCATGACAAAATCTAAAGAATAGAACCAAATCTCGTGCATTAAATACAGAGATATGCCTCCATCTCGTGCATTAAATACAGAGATATGCCTCGAGCTTTGTACGAGAAACAACTTTTGTTGTGGCGTCTGATTTTGTCTCATCTTGAGCGTAAAAACTTATTTTTGCCCATGTAGAATAGGCAGCGTATTCTTTGAATGCATAAAAAATGACTTGTATCAAGAATATGTCACTAAACGACAGCCTGGGTCTCTATGCAAAATAATTATCACAGCCATCCTCTCGATCATCGTGTAGTACTTTTGTCAGGAGTCAGGTTCACTATTTTGTCTGACAAATTCATCCAAGGAATACGAAGAGTTCTTCGTGCAACTTTACGCTGCATTAAAAAAAACATATTTTAAACTTTACGCAGGGAGGTATAGCAACCTTTTACACCGAAACAGTCTTAAGCACTGCTTTACGCGGACAATTCTGAAGCTCTACTTTATGCCAAACAGCTCTGAAGCTCTATTTTATGCGTATAGCTCTGAAGCTCTGTTTTATGCGGACTTTATGTATATTGGAGGTTTTGACTATATAATATGCGTACAATTCTCCAGCATATTTTATGCTTCTACAAGACCCCCTTCAAAATTTTTAAATTCCTAGTAATTTAAAATACTTTGAATGAAGCATGAAATGGTCAAATTTGACTCGTTCTTCGAGGCTAATTTTTTGACGATATTTAAGAAGTTGTTAGGATTTGTATGTTCTCTTCTGCCTATATAAGGGCAAGCAAATAAACTTGTTTTTCCATACTCCCTTCACCACAAAGATGGTTGCTGAGATTCATTAGACTAAACTGAGAAAGAAGAAGATTATGCTCTTCCAGCATGTAAGAAGCCATAAAAAGAGACATCTTTGAGCAAATATTCTCTGCAATGATGGACCATGGAAGGATATCATAGCTTCCTTTGCTCGAGATAATCAACAATTTTATATGGCGATTCGTCAAAGAGAGAGGAAGGGTCTCATTATACCATACAGCTTGCTAGCTGTATTTTTCCCCATTATGAAACTGGACCCTGGTTGGCACTTGGCCGTATCTTCCAATATTGTGTTGGGTTTGAATCCCAATCATAATTCTAAGCATGGTCGTCGATGACGTATGGGGGGTGGGTTTGAATAATTTAAACAAGCCGAGTTTTGTATCCTCCCTCCATTGACCATTTTTTTGGCCCCCGACCGAAGAAGTGCTGTAGAAGAAGAATTGAAGATCTCCATCAGACGAGAACCTAGCGTAATAGATTTCCATCATATGTAATCATGATCTTGAATATTAATGAAAAATCCTTTATAAAAAAATAGATTTTCATCATATGTAATCATGATTAATAAACTTGTCTTCTTTTACGCACTATTGATTTGCCATATTGTTGTGAGGATGTCTGATAATACGCAGCTTCAACATGCTTGAGTAATTTTTATGCAAACTCTGATAAATATGCATCCAGTCACGTTCCAACTTTTACGCGTAAAGGAAGATGCGTAAAAAGCTCTTTAGCATTAAGTTGTCTTGAAAATCCAATTGTCATGCTATTTTTGGACGAGGAGTCACATAGAATTCTGAACTGTTCTTTCTTCTTCAAAGAACATCTATTCAGAACATCATCTTCAAAAATGGCTTCTCGAAAGATTCTCGAGACAGGGCAAGAAATGTTCGCCGAACAGGCCATCCCAGAACTAGATGTAAAAAAATTCTGGCCAAACTTTGAATGAACTATCAATGGCCAAGGAAGAAAAGTCCTCTTCCAGTGAAGACAGACACTTTCAGGGAACTCCTTGACCATTTCTTCTAATAAAGTCTTCTCGAATGAAAAAGAAGAGAAAACGCTAATAAGAAGAGCATTTCCTGCGTAAACTCTTGTGACTGGCTTTTTTAAGCGTAAAATCCAAATTATCAAGATATATACGTATTCTGCTAACTGATCTGTCCCACATAATTTTAGGATGTGCATAAAATCATAGATCCGTAGCTTCTGAGCGTAAAATTATAGATCCATAGTTTTTGAGCGTAAAATTGTAGATCTGTAGCTTCTGAGCGTAAAAGCTTCTGAATGTAAAATCGTAGATCTGTAGCTTCTGGGCGTAAATTCGTAGATCTGTAGCTTTTGAGCATAAAATCGTAGATCTGTAGCTTCTGAGCGTAAAAGCTTCTGAGCGTAAAATCGTAGATCTGTAGCTTCTGAGCATAAAATCGTAGATCTGTAGCTTCTGAGCGTAAAATCGTAGATCTGTAGCTTCTGAGCATAAAATCGTAGATCTGTAGCTTCTGAGCGAAAAATCATAGATCCTTGCTCTGCGCGTAAAAATTTGAGCGTAAAATCAGGGATCCGTTACGCCGCGTGACTATCTTTCTTCCTTTTTAAATGATCGGCTGACGTGGTCGTAAATTATAATCGACTATTAAAAATCGGATTTGGTTAAGGATTCGGAGAGTCACTTGAACTATATAAATAGGCCTAGGTCATGAGAGAGAAAAATCCTTTATCTTTCTCTGCAAAACCCTTTATCTCTTTCTGAAAACTATTTGTCTCTTTCTGAAAAACCTCAAATTCGCCATGGCACCAAAACAGACCTCCGTCGCTAAGGGAAAGAAAGCTGCTTCATCATCTTGCTCCACTGCTCAAGCATGAGCGACTCCTACTAGGCCAAGAGAGCCTCATTCTGAACGAAGTGCTCCACCATCTAGCTGTGCACCGGGCATCACAGGTAAAACTTTGAGAGAAATAAAAAACCCTCTGCACATATTGTACATGTATGCGCAAATATGCCCATATTCTTTATGTGTTAGCGTAAAACTCCATATTTTTGCAGTCTGGCATAAAAACTCAGACTGTCAAATTTTGGAGTATACTGCAAACCTTGCATTTTACGCACTTGAAGTAAATTCCAGCGTAAAACTCAATTTTTTGCAGTCTAACGTAAAAACTCAGACTGTCAAGTTTTGGCATATACTGCAAGAGTGTAGCATCTTACATTTTATGCGCTGAAAGTAAATTCCAGCATAAAACTGACTTATTCTCTTACTTTTTGTAGTGGACCTACAGATCCCCCTTCTGGCTGAAGTAATGGGCTCTGCTGCTGGAATGCTAAATTCTAACTACTTGGAGGACTTGTCCCATATGACTTTCCCCATCTCTGAAAACGAGTATCCTCAAGAAAGGGGAACTCTGATCTCGGCCCAAGGAGAAAGAATGTTGCTGAGTATGATGAGTGGGGAACCCTTGACGTACATAGACAGAACTGAGTATAAGAAACCATCTTTCTTATTTGGTGATGTTATTAATAAGCCATCCCAGACAAAGTCCAAGAAGGAAGATTGGGTATTTTTTGCTGAGGGCACGGTCATGTTCTTGCCAAAGATGTCCAGAGATTACCCTATCTCTACATTCTTCTATGCCACACATCCCAGAAGGATGGCATGGTCTCAGAATCCTGATCTTCATGGCCAGCCAGGGAAGATCTTTTATAAGAAAAATTTAAACCAAGGATCCTTTGTAAGTAGTCCCTTCGGCCCTATCATGCCCTTCAGAGGATTACTACCGGGCAGTGTCCCGAGTGAAGACTCTTCCTTGATCCAGGCATTTTAAATGGTAACTTTCTGTAATGAATTCATAGAGCAGGAAGGAGTATATCCCAGGGTTAACCTTCGCACAAGTGGATGGCTTAACCCCTAGAATCTTCGATAGGCCAGTTTAACTGTATGGGCCCTGAAGCACTTTCAGATGGAGCTAGAAAGTATTAACTTATTTGAGGCTGTGAGTGCTACTAGTGTTGGGCTGCCTATCAACCCTAATTTGTTCTTAGCTTTGATGGAGCGATATAACTCGCTAACTGGGACTTTCGCTACTTTGATAGGTGAGTTGGGCCTAGCCCTTCATAAGATGGCAGATATCTCAAAGCTGCCAATGGGAGACATTCCTTATGAAGAATACGTCCCTACCAACAGAGAGTTGAAGGATACCAACCCTCGGGTAGTAGCAGTATACCAAGAGCTGATGAGCCACTATCTTGCATGCACCACCTTCTACAGAGAGCCCTCTGATTTAGCCCATATTAACAAATGGGTATCCTACCTCTTCTTCTATCAGGCTAGAAATGTCAAGTAGGACAAGGTTGTAGATAGCAAAGACAAACCTTTGAACCCTATATTAGCATTCTTAATGCCAACATAATCGATGATCTTATTGAAGATACAGGGGTTCCAGATTGTGTTCTCAATGAAGAGATAGGGGGTTATCTTGCAGGAACCAAAGCCTATAGTTATATGAGGCATTGTCGAAAGCCTCTGTCAAGAGAAGCTCAACTGGCTGGCTTCCTTTCTATTTGGCTACACCGATGGGTGGTGCATGGCATCGCGTCTGCGGATCTCATTCATCGTAATACCTTATGTCCTGCAGTACATTTGGTATTTGGAGCAAGATTGGGCCTGCTTCCTGCCATTGTATGTAGGATACAAGCTGGCCTGAGGGCTATTACTGATGGGCTGCTGGCCGATACTACACAGCGTGAAGGATATCCCAGAGTGGAATTGCTATTCTTATATCTGATGGGATGGTTAATACTTCATAACACCAGAGTGATGTCTCCCGGATCTTCCAGTGGTTCAAGAAATAACTTCTTGTTGAATTACAAGAATTCTTTTTGGAATGTGACTAGCGTCATAGATTGTCGACTAGCACTAAATTTTGCCCATAGTTAGAAATTCTTCTGCACCATCCCCCCCATACATATCAATTAATAGGGGACTAAACTTCAGGATGTAGGTCAGGAGAAGACTATTATTTTTCCTGAAGCCTTTTACTGGTTGGTCTGCATTAGACCTTTCCACCTACTATACAGAAGTGAGGACCATTGCTACTTGGAGCCTTATCTGCCTAGCCGTTTCACCAGGCAATTTAGATATGATCAGTTGCACGTGGGAAATTCTATTATTTGATAATAAACAAAAGAAATGAAACTAGGTTTATACAAAACCCTTTCTTAGGTTTACAAACAAGAAGTACTATTAATCCTATACGAGGATATTAAGTACAAAATTTTAAATCTGGGTAAATATTACTATCGAAGTCTGATCTGCGGTCGATTACTTTGTCCCTTGGACCACACAATGATGAAGAAGTACTATAGAAGAAGTAGAAGCTTCAAAAATTACAAGAAGGAGTGGATGCTCGATGCCAAAATCGTCGATCACTACTCTCTGTCTGTGCTCTTATCTCTTCAATTTTTTGACCTTTCTCTCAAAGATCAAAATTTGATCCTTCGACCTCCTTTTTCTCCTTCAAGTCTTTGACCCTTAACCTCCGTGGACGGAGGTCTCTATTTATAGGGCATAGAAACTGAACAGCAGAGAGAACGTACCTTTTACACGATGGTTATCATAACTGCTACCCACGTATAAATAATCTTCTGAATGAGCGTGTGATGTGTGTCCCATTAAGAGATAATGCGTATAACTACTGCGAAGATCATGACATGAAAGCCACGTAAGATGATTGGGTAGAAGCCAAATAACTGTCTCCTTGGCGTAAAAACAAAATAGCTATTCTGATGGCGTAAAAGCCAAGTAGGCGTAGAAGCTGAATAGTTGTCGAGTTAGCATAGAAGCCAAGTAGGCATAGAAGCCCAGTAGTTGTCGAGTTGGTATAGAAGCCAAGTAGGCGTAGAGGCCCGATGCTGCATAGATAGGTAACCGGCGTAGAGATAGCCAGTTATTCTCCTTTGACTGAGGTCTTGAGCATATTCTGGACCAAATAGCCTTATCACGCACCAATGCAAATATAGCCTGAGTTGGCGTATTTCGAGGAGATAGCATACGGCTTACTCCTATAGCTGAAAATAGCCAGGTCAGCGTATTTCAAGGATATAGCGTACGGCGTGCTCCTATAGTTGAAAATAGCCAGGTCGGCGTATTTTGAGGAGATAGCATAGGCGTGCTCCTATAGCTGAAAATGGCCTGATGGCGTAACATACAGAGGTGATGATGTAGACGTATTAGCCATAATTATGGCTCACCCAGTCTTTGAAATTAGAACCAAATCTCGTGCATTAAATACAGAGATTTGCCTCTATCACGAGCATTAACTGTAGAGACGTGCCTCGATCTCTGTACGAAGAGAAGCTTTTGACGTGGCGTTTCGTCTCGTCTTCTGCTGAACGTAAAAGCTCACGTCTGCCTGTGTAAAACTAGGCAGCATATTCCCTTGAATGCGTAAAAGTAATTTGTATCAAGAAAATGTCACTAAACGACGGTCTGGGTCTCTGTGCCGAATCATCATTGCAGCCGTCGTCTGGATAGTCGTGCAGTACTCTTTGTTAGGAGTCAAGTTCACTGCATGATCTGACAGGTTTATTCAAAGAATATGAAGAGTTCCTCGTACAACTTCCTACTGCATTAAAAGCGAGCAGGTTTTACGCCAGAGTGGCGATATAACAACTTTTTTACGCTGAAGCAGTCTAAAAATACTGTATTACGCGGGTTATAGTAGAGCTACATTTTATGCTGTACTAGAGATGAAGCTCTGCTGTACGCTGATGCCTCTGAAGTCATACTTTACGCTGCACAGCATTGAAACTCTGCTTTACGCGAGCTTCATACATATTGCGTATAATCCTGCAGCGTATTTTTCATGCTTCTACACCCATCACCAGCTTCAAGTTTAAAGGTGGGCTTATTGATGGAGCTAGAGGATGGCGGTATTTCATCATGGGTTATACTGGAGCAACCTTTGTTGTGCCCGCAACTTCTTTCTCCATGGAGTTGCGCATTCTTTATTCATACGCACAGTTTTATGTGTCCATCAATACCTTCCATCGTGATTTTGATGTATATAGAAGTTTCAGAATGCCCTCCTATAAGTCCACTAGAAGAGAGGAGATATCATCTGTCTCCTCTGATAAAGGTGATGAAACTACCGGTACAGATGATTATTTGTTGATATTACCGAAAGGCGTAATAGCTCTCCCGATAGAGCCTCTCATAATTTCCAATAAACGAAAGGCTTCCACTCTGAAAGAGCCTTCCCTCTGCAAGAATAAGCAGACTACCTGAGGTCCTAAAAAGACTTCCACCAAGGGGATATCTTCCAGGAGTGAGCATATTGTTTCCCATGTTAGGAATGATTCTTTGATTATGGGTCCTTCGCCTTTTAGAGAAGGAGCCTCCATAGTCCCAGCTGAAAGTGCTGGTGATTCTTTGTCCGCGACTGCTGCCACTACTACCGTTACTGGTGGTGCTTCTATATCGCCTTCGAGGCCGAGCTCAATAAGAATCAATATACCTTTACCAAGATAAATAATAGGACTAGCCCCTCATTCATCTGTAAGTATTTCAAGCGAGATTCTACCAGATGAACCTCTAGTAGATCTGGATGATGATTAGGATGACTACCCTCACGCGTCAGTTGGTATACCCTCTTCTCCAGGTATAACAGCTTGTTTAGCATCATTAAGAAATAATTTAGCTATACAGGCTGCAGACGTACTATACATACCATCGGCCATGGATAAATGTTGTCTTCACGCTTTTTTTAGGAAGATTTAATATCAAATTGATATTAACTTTCTCTTATCTTATTTTCAGGCGAAGACATCTCGGGGGAGGGCGAAGCTGAAATAACCTCTGATTTTGTTTCGGATCCAGCTAATGAAACGGCGGTAGCCATCATCGAAGAAGCATACCTTGTGTCACTACCACATTTCCAGATGAGGGCATTTGTGTAAATTCACTATTTGGAATAATTATGTGTTTAATTAATCTGCTGAGTTTTTAAAACTATTTATTTGTTGTTGGTTGTGTTGGTTTAGGTCAAACCCTAGAAGTCAGTATGGCTAACCCTAATTGAAAATCCAATTCTAGTGAAACCCTAGAATTCAAACTTTAGGTTTGGACCTCAAACCCTAGAATGACTAAACCATAGTGAATTAGGTTCTTCATGACCTAACCTGGGGGTTTAACCTAAAAACTATGCATTGAAACCCTAAAACCTAGTTTATTATAAAAGGGAACCCTCTTTTCCTTCATGAAGAAAGAAAACCCTAGCCTCCATCAAGAAAACCATTTCCCCACCTCCAGATTTCGGAATCCAGACCTAGGAGATCCCTCTTCCTCCTCCAAAGCAAAGAGAAGCAAGGAGTTTGGGTCAAGGAACCTTGGGGAAGAAGAACTTCCATTGGAGAACCATCTCTATAGGTAAAATCCAATTTTAATTCATTTTATTTCTGTTTTCTGTTGTTCATGCCCATTAGAAAACCCCCTATGGTGTAGATCTCGAATCCTAGGGATTCTACATGAAAACCTAGGTCGAATTAGGTTTTGGTGTTCCAACGAGGGTTTTCCCCAAATTCGTGGACCCTAGATCATTAAGGTTTGCAAGTATACATGACTACATCTCCTACATGTAGGTTAGATCCCGATTTTAGGGTTTTGGTTGAGGATTCATGGGTTCCAATGTGAAACCGATTTCAGCCCTAGGTGTTTGTAGGAATGCCTTAGGGATTTACCTATCTATATATATATATATATATAATTACTTGTATAAATAGGTTGTGTACAGTCGGGTCTTGTATGTGTTGTGTGTTGTGTGCACTGTGGGGGATCTCCCTGTGCACAGTCGGGTTTGTGTATCTGGGCATAATGTGTGAGGCATGTGTGCCTGTGAGTAATTCTGTGTGTTAGGGGTGTTCAGTGTGAAGTATAGTGTCTCAGTTAAAACATTGTATTTTGGTTTGAGTGTGTGTCAGTGTAGGAGGAGCAAGGTATCAGTGGGATTATGTATTTTCTGTGTGTCCCAGAGTTTATGTGTTACTGTGTCTTGCTGTGTCGTGCCTGTGGTTGTCTTTTGTCTCAGTTGTGTATGTGTATATTGTGTCTGTGTGTCTACTGAGGAATTCTCAGTGTGTCCAGGAATTGTATGTGTCAGTATCCTGTGTGTTTCTCAGTGAGCCTTATGTAGCATTGTGTGTGTGAGAGGCATATACCTGTGTCAGTTTGTATCAGTGTAGAGTATCAGAAACTGTGCAGATTGGTCATACTGTATGTGTGTAGTTGTTTTGGTTCAGTGAGGGGTACTGTGTATCAATGTTAGCTGTGTGTCTCAGTGTTTATGTGCCAGTGTGTGTCTGAGCGTGTGTGCCAATGTGAAACTAGTGTGTCTGTATCAGTTAGACAGGGGTATGTGTTGTGCTGTGTCAGTAACTTGTGTATTGTAGTGTAGGAATTATGTGGTGTCAGTATTTAGCAGTATAACAGGTACTAGGGGTAGTATCTGGAGGATAGTAAGTTTAGAGTATCAGTATTGGGGGTTTCACTACTGTGAAATTGTGTATGAGACTAATGTATGTGAATACCTGAGAGAAGTATACCTATATGTTGTGAGTAGCTGTGTATGCCTCAATGAGAAGCCAGTGTACCTGGGAGTGAGTGTAACAGTGTGTGTATCCTAGAACTCTCTATGTGTAGAGGTGTGAACCTATGTATCAGTGTGTGACCCATGTGTGTCTCAATATCAGTGTGAATACCTGTGTATCCCTGAGTTCTAGAGGTAGTATTAGTTAGACAGAAATCAGCATGTACCTGTGTATGTATGTACCTGTGTGTAGATGATACCTGTGAGTGCAGTGAGGTATCAGTGTGCAGGAAGTGAGATCTGTGTGTGATTCAGTAGGGTGTAGGTTAGTATATCAATATGTAGGGATTTGTGTGTGTGTAGGTATGTGCAGTGTGCAGATTATGGAGTGTGTAGTAGTTGTATTCAGTGAGTGTATGAGAGTGCAATGTGTTTTGTGTGAAACTGTGTGGGTGTGAGTTAAGGTGAGTTAGGGATTGTGTGTGGCTATGTATGTGTGCAGTGAGTCACCTGCATGTATGTGTGAGTTCAGTGAGGAGTTCAGTTGTGCCTGTGTGTTCTCAGTGTTAGTTCTAGGGCTGTGTGTCAGTTATTAACTATAGTGTGTGTGCTTTAGGTTAGTAACTAATAGTGTACAGTGTGTCTCCCTGTGTCAGTGAGCAGTGAGTGTAGGTATACCAATACCTGAGTGTATACTATGTGAACTATGAGTGTCTGTGTACATAAAACCAGTGTGAGAGCCTATGTGCATCAATAACCAGTGAGTGTGAGAATACCTATATGTGTAATGTTCCTGTGTATTAAATTATGTTAGTGTCAACCTGTGTGTAGCTATGTGTGTCTCTGTGTGTAGCTAGGTGTGTGTCACGACCCGCACCCGGTTTAGGGGCACGAGTGCGTGGGTACGTCCAGCCTACGCCGCAGCATCGACGGTAGAACGCTGTCAAGATCTTGATACTATCTAACTAATGTCACGCAAGCATCCAATCTCCATTAGGAGGCACGGATGACACAAATAAGATGAACACATACTCAATCACAGGATTACAGCACGATAAGATTTCGAATAGTAAAACTAAAATTAAACACAACACAAGTCCACAAGTAATATTCTAACTCAACAATATCCAAGAATCATCAAAATGCCGAAGACAAATCCGGTACCAAATAGACTGTTAAAAGAACTAACTAAAAATAGTAATTTCCAGCTAGACCTCCTGGAATCACAACTACTACCAAGTCTGCAGCTACTCACCATAAGTGTCGGACAGCGGTCCTCTAAGGCATAGTCTGGAAAAAATATTTCCAGTCAGGAAGGAGCAAAGCACAATCTCAAATAACAGTTCCATTAATTGATAATGTCTATAATACAATAAAACATGTTATGCTAGCTACTGAGAAGAAAATGTAATGACAGTTTAAGAGAGACAGGCAATGTAAAGAGACAGGCAATAGGCAATATGGTACAGTCAATGCATGTATAAAAATGGAAGAACAAGGTACAGTATCATATACGGGTGATGTAGTATATGATTAAAGATAGAGAACTGTAATCTATTCTAGGTGTTTGAAATAGTAGTTTCGAAATGTGATCGGCTTGGGAACATGTACAGTAGCTACAGGGCCTGGCTAATCATGGGTGAAGAGCATGATTAACACTTACAATTTTATATACTACAATAAGAGGTTATGATCACATTTCTTACTAACTACTTCTCCGCCCCCAACTAGTACTGTGGATCCAACCATGACACGTCACGATACCCGAGCAAGTCAAGTCTATCATGTACAATGTCTAAATATACATGTCGTGTACAATGTCAATACGATAATCAAGGTAACATCTCATGACTGCAGATCCAAGCTATACCAGTCCGTGTAACACAGTGTCAAAGATTCAATTGTAACATTTCAAGATCATTGAACTTATAGCAATTATCAAGAATTGAAAATTATCAGAGAATGTACTTGCCTCGGGTCCTTAGCTGGTATTTATGGATGTCCTGTTCCAGAGTATCCCCTGGTAAACCAACAGTCCTATAAACATATCACAATTACAACACTTGTATCAGATGCTATCCTAACACACAGAAGAATTATACTGGCCTCAGGGCTATGCCAGGCAGGACACTAGTCAACTAGGGTCATCTAGTATATTCACTAATTAAACGTAGTATTATTAATAATATAATACATAAATATAGGGTTATACCAAATTCTATACAAAATATGTATAAGTGTATACTCATAATAGAATATGTATTATATATACATAGGTAAAAATATTCATAACACATATACATTCATATGTACAACTACCAAAGTTTAATATATATATACAAAGAATATATATATATATATATATATATATATATATACTAAATTACATTTGTATAAACTACATATTTATACATACCACGATAATACACATATATGTATTTACATAGACCAAGATACACTTTTATACTAATACCAATATATATATATATATATATCTATACCAAATTAATACATATTTAATACACATAGCAGAACACGTATTTATATATACCAAAAATATGTTTTACAAGTACATACATATATATCATTACAGTTTTATACACATACCATATCTATTTACAGACCAAAAATATGGTTATACATGTACAAAAAATACATATTTGTATCTATACCCTCTACATACATTAACACATATATATTTATATATATATACAGATAAATTAATATATATATACATTTAATACGTATATATAAGATAGAGAAATACGCAAGATATATATATATATACATATATATACAATAAAATATGTTAGAGACATACATTAACAAATATTTATTTATTTTATACTATATGAAAATAACCAATTTCATGCATATACATATATTAACATTAAATAAATACCGTACGTATACATATACTGTTAAACGTTAATTTAAATACGTAATTACATATACACATTAATTACATAAAAATACATATACATATCCTTAATACATTATATATATACATACATTAATATATATATATTATACATATTTATATATACATTAATACATATACATATTATATATATATACTCATGTATATACATACGTATATATACATATATATATATATATATATATATATATATATATATATATATATATATATATATATATATATATATATATATAAAGAGAAGGAAGAGGGAGAAGAAGGAGGAGGACTTACAGTGGAGGGGGTCGCCGGCCGCCGGAGACGCAGAGGGGCCGGACCGGAGCAGTGTGTCTGTGTGTGAGCAGTAATTCAGTTCAGTATGTAGTCTTGTGTCTCAGTGTCTATGTATTAGGTATTACTCTTCAGTCAACCAATAGGGTACAGTACAAGGTTGGGAACTCAAGTAGCAGTTAAGGTAGTATATAAGTATGTCTATGACAGTTAAGACATAAGTGTTAGTTATTATAGACCAATGTGTATAGAGTATCATATTACTTATATTATTTTCATTAGTTAGTGACCCTAGAGACTAATTAACTAGTTTTGGACCTAAACCTTAGTGTGGACCTAGTTTATCTAGGATAACCTAGTACTGAACAGTAAACCACAGAATTGACCTAGAGGCCTCGCTTTTTAATTAATTAAGCATGTTAATTCCTTTAAATTCAGTATCTGACATTATATTCCACAAATAGGTCATTGTGATCCCACTTTGGACACCGATCCTCACATCTTGCTCAGGACCACAGGCGAGTACATTCTCTGACAGTTTTCATTGTTGATTATTTCTATAATCTAGTTGTATTACATACTTGATTCCGACACTATGGATACACGGGTTAGCACCCTAGATCTCCATCATGAGGAGTCATGATTGGAATCCATCGTGCTAGCTGGGGGATGGGGAACTATTAGTATATTATATGATCATACCCAACTTTACATGCATCATAGCTCACCCCACATCTCACGTCGGGTGCGGCCTGACCATTTACATGCTTCATAGCTGTTACGTGTGATTAGCCTGACCTCTACATGCATCATAGCTAACCAACGGTTAGCCTGACCTTACATGAATCATAGCTAATCACATGTAACCAGCCTGATCTAGTCCTAAGCCGATCACATAATAAACTGATATTTCAAACACTTAGCTAGATGTCTATTTTATTCAGATTCACTTCTTCTAGCATTCACTGTTTATTGTTTCATTGCTAGATGTTCTATTGCCTATTCATTTCTCCAGTACTTCACATTTTTAGCATATGTTCTCATCTTGTATTTCTTACACTCTTTATAGTTTTTGTCAATTTAATGGAACTGCTGTTAGTGCTTGTGCTTCGCTCAAATCCTGACTGGATAACATTTTTCAGAGGACCTGGAGAACCTTTGCCCCACTCATTACGGCCCTGGTTCAGAGGGAGATTTTACTCCGGAAACCCCAAAAGAGTTGCCTATCCTAGAGGAGATCCTACCTGGCTGTTCTTAGATTATTTTTCTGCATTTATTATTTTAGACTGAGACTGAGTTATATTTTATTAATTGTGACTTTGTGAGGTCAACTAGACCCAGGACTTGTGTTGCACTCTTGTGGTTGGTTTATATTAGAACTCTTTTCCATTCTCATCGTGCCCATTATTCTTATAGCTTGTGATTGAGTATATTTATAGAACTGTGGATTATTTGTCGTTGTCCTCCGTACGGAGTTGAGACTATTGACAGGATATATTATGTTGAGACCTAGACAGCGTTCTACCGTCGATGCTGCGGCGTAGGCTGGACGTTCCCATGACTCATGCCCAATTTTCGGGTGCGGGTCGTGACACGTTTTTAGTGGTGGCCCATGCAGGTCGAGTCCTAGATTCGCATTAGAGCGATATCGTAGTGGTGCTCGCTTATAGTATTACTACGAGCCTGTTTTAGGAAATAGGAATTAGGCCGAGGATATGCTCAATCACAATTAGAAATTTTTGATTCTTATAATACTACTCTTAATGATTTTTCCTTTAGAAATTACTGTCCTTCCTTGATGATATCATATCTATTACCTTAATCGATTCCTTTTGCGCTGTCCTAAGGATGCCGTCGAGGACCAGATCGCAGGATCAGCAGCAGCCTCTGAGGCAGATCCAGCAGGCTTGTCACTTTTATAAGAAGCCAGGTCACCTTTGGAAGAGCTGTAGGATGAGGCGAGGACTTTGTTTGTACTGTGGCACTGCGGGACATCAAGTGAGGGGTTGTCTTCGAGCTCCTTATCTTCCCGACCAGTGTACAGATCCAAATCAAAGAAGTCCAGTTAAGCCACATGTGGGACCGCAGATGGCTCATCATCAGCAGCACCAGACACCAGTTCGAGGACACATCCAGCAGCAACAGCCACAGAGACAGACTCGGCCCACTATCCAGTGTGTGTATTGTAGGAAGATAGGACATACCAGAGACATCTGCAGGAAGAGGTTGAGCACATGTCTGTCCTGCGGATCGATGACACATCAGCTGAAGGATTGCCCTACCATTCGTCCAGGTCAGGGTGGAGCAGCCGTCCAGAGAGGACCAGACAGGGTACCTACCGTACCAGGAGGCCAACAACAGAGGGCACTACTTCCACCGCAACATCAGAAGTTTGCCCAGCACCAGCAGCAGAGAGGTGTACTCCAGGGGCGAGCGTACGCCATGGCAGTCGAGGAGATCGAGCCAGTAGGAGACTTGATCACAGTTCGGTTCTTCTCGATTGTATTCCCGTATTTACCTTATTCGACTCTGGCGCTTCCCATAGTTTTGTGTCTGTATCTTATGCACTTCGACATCATTTAGACACAGAACCATTAGCTAGGACTTGCAAGATCATGACTGGTGGAGGTATTATCCTAGTCCGTGATCACTGCAAGGACCGGAGGGTGTCAGTAAGAGGCCAAGAGTTGAGCGTGAGCTTACTCGTTATGCCACTTTCGGGGTACGATATTGTACTCGGAATGGACTGGTTGAGTAGGCATCATGCTACTATAGATTGTTATAGAGATAGAGTATTATTTCGACCACCAGGAAGAGCCGGAATTCGAGGTTGCCAGAGGAGCAGCGGAGCAGAGCAGGATGCTCAATCACAATTATTGAGAGATTCTTGGGACGACCCTTGAGAATCTTATCATGAATTCCAATTTAATTCCTTTCCCCTTGTTTTCGTCTGTTCTCGCTTGTTGATATTGAGTTTGATCCTTGTTAATCAGTTGTTAAATTTAATTCTTGGTATCGTTGTTGAGTGGATTTTTATATCAAGATAAATTTTTACGGGCTAAATTTATGGTATCATCTGATGACATATATTGATGAGGACAGTGAGAAAGGTAAAACGTCTACTTTGGTTATGGAACCTAGAGTTTATAGCAGCCGTACTAGTTGTTGTAACGAGAACGTAGGAACCTGACTAGGATGTACATACTGTAGTTATGAAACTTAAAATCTCTCGCAGCTATACCGGTTGGCGTGGCGAGGATTCTAGATGACATGATTATAGGGTTGCATACCTTAGTTACGGAACCTGTCGTTTATCGCACCTATGCTTACTGGCGTGGCGAGGATTCTGAGTGTCATGATTTCTGACAGACGTGTATGATTATCAGGTTGTATCTTAAATTGGTTCTTAAAGTATCATCTCGGTTAACCCACAGAAGATCGAGGCAGTGGAGTCATGGGCTACCCCCAGTTCGGTAGCTAAGATCAGGAGTTTTCTCGGTCTAGCAGGATACTACAGGAGGTTTGTACAAGACTTCTCCAGGATTGCAGTGCCAATGACCAGATTGACTAGGATGGATGTAGATTTTGTCTGGACGGAGGAGTGCCAGGCTGCATTTGATGAGCTAAAGAAGAGGTTGACGACAGCTCCAGTCTTGAAGTTGCCAGCAGGGACAGGTGGTTTCACCATCTACAGTGATGCTTCAGGTAAGGGTCTGGGATGTGTTCTTCAGCAGCACGGAAAGGTGATTGCCTATGCTTCCAGGCAGTTACGCCCTCATGAAGAGAACTACCCCACCCACAATTTGGAGTTGGCAGCAGTTATCTTCGCTCTAAAGCTGTGGAAATATTACCTGTACGGAGAGCGTGTGGAGATCTTCACAGACCATAAGAGCTTGAAGTACGTATTCACACAGAAAGAGCTGAGCATGAGGCAGAGGAGGTGGTTAGAGTTGATGAAGGACTTTGATATCTCATTGCAGTACTACCCAGGGAAGGCCAACGTAGTCGCCGATGCCTTAAGCAGGTATCCGATGGCTATGTACTTGACGACAGATAGACATTTGCTGGCGGATTTGGAAAGCTTGGAGATTAAGGTGTTAGTTCCTGGTACTAAGATTCAGATGTGGGGATTACAGATACAGTCCGAGCTGATGGACAGGATCAGAGCTGCGCAGTATAATGATGAGGCTCTGAGGAGGATCAGGGCACATGTTCGGGCAGGATTGTCGGACGACTTTACTATCGCAGAGGATGGTTCCTTACGACACGGCACGAGGATATGTGTACCGAGCGGGGAGCTGCGCGAGGAGGTTTTGCAGGAGTCACACCGCTCTCAGTACTCGATGTATCCCGGTGCCAACAAGATGTATCGAGACTTGAGGGAGCACATATGGTAGTATGGAATAAAGCGCGAGGTAGCATGCTTCGTATCCCGGTGCCTAGTATGCCAGCAGGTAAAGGCAGACCGGCAGAGGCCAGGTGGGTTATTTCAACCTTTACCGATCCCAGAGTGGAAGTGGGAGCACGTGACCATGGATTTCATTTCAGGGCTTCCACGTTCTCCAGGAGGGAAGGACGCGATTTGGGTCATCGTGGACAGGTTGACCAAATCAACCTATTTCTTACCTTTCAAGGTGGGCACGTCGACAGAGAGGCTAGCAGAGATGTACGTGCGTCAGATCGTTAGACTTCATGGAGTTCCTGTAAGCATCGTCTCGGATCGAGATAGCTGTTTCACTTCCAACTTCTGGAGGAGTCTGCAGGCTAGCTTGGGCACTCAGCTCAAGTTCAGTACCGCATATTACCCCCAGACAGACGGGCAGTCTGAACGGACTATTCAGACTCTCGAGGATATGCTACGCACTTGTGTTCTAGATCTCGAAGGTTCTTGGGAGGATCATCTGCACCTGGTAGAATTTGCTTACAACAACAGCTACCAGGCCAGCATCGAGATGTCACCATTTGAGGCTCTTTATGGACGGAGGTATCGTACACCGTTATCTTGGGACGACGTTGGAGAGAGAGCCTTGTTAGGACCAGAAATGGTCGTGGATGCAGCAGAAAAGGTAAAACTCATCAGAGACAGACTGCGAGTGGCGCAGGACAGACAGCGGCATTGGGCCGACAGCCACCGTAGACCCCTTGAGTTTCAGGTTGGCGATCTAGTGTTCCTACGAATTTCTTCGACGCGTGGCACGATTCGTTTTGGTCGAGACGGGAAGCTTAGCCCACGCTACATCGGACCCTTTGGAATTCTTGCGAGGGTAGGTACAGTGGCGTATAGACTGGACTTGCCGCCTGCATTAGAGGGAGTGCATGATGTGTTCCACGTGTCGCAGCTGAGACGGTACGTGGCAGACCCTAGTCACGTACTTGACCACTCGGAGATTGAGGTTGGTCTGACGCTCAGCTACCCCGAGCAGCCCGTAGAGATCTTGGACCGCAGAGAGAAGGTGTTGCAGAACCAAACTATTCCTTTGGTTCATGTTGCATGGAGACATCACTCTCCAGGGGAGTCGACCTGGGAGAGAGAGGACGAAATGTGTGAGCAATACCCGTATCTCTTCTAGACTTGAGGTATATTTTCCTTTTTCTAATTTCATTCTTGCTCTAGTTCAGTTCAATTTCGAGGACGAAATTTCTTTTAGGAGGGTAGACTTGTCACTACCACATTTCCAGATGAGGGCATTTGTATAAATTTACTATTTGGAATAATTATGTGTTTAATTAATCTGCTGAGTTTTTAAAACTATTTATTTGTTGTTGGTTGTGTTGGTTTAGGTCAAACCCTAGAAGTCAGTATGGCTAACCCTAGTTGAAAATCCAATTCTAGTGAAACCCTATAATTCAAACTTTAGGTTTGGACCTCAAACCCTAGAATGACTAAACCGTAGTGAATTAGGTTCTTCATGACCTAACCTGGGGGTTTAACCTAAAAACTATGCATTGAAACCCTAAAACCTAGTTTATTATAAAAGAGAACCCTCTTTTCCTTCATGAAGAAAGGAAACCCTAGCCTCCATCAAGAAAACCATTTCCCCACCTCCAGATTTAGGAATCCAGACCTAGGAGATCCCTCTTCCTCCTCCAAAGCAAAGAGAAGCAAGGAGTTTGGGTCAAGGAACCTTGGGGAAGAAGAACTTCCATTGGAGAACCATCTCTATAGGTAAAATCCAATTTTAATTTATTTTATTTCTGTTTTCTGTTGTTCATGCCCATTAGGAAACCCCCTATGGTGTAGATCTCGAATCCTAGGGATTCTACATGAAAACCTAGGTCGAATTAGGTTTTGGTGTTCCAACGAGGGTTTTCCCCAAATTCGTGGACCCTAGATCATTAAGGTTTGCAAGTATACATGACTATATCTCATACATGTAGGTTAGATCCCGATTTTAGGGTTTTGGTTGAGGATTCATGGGTTCCAATGTGAAACCAATTTCAGCCCTAGGTTTTTGTAGGAATGCCTTAGGGATTTACCTATCTATATATATATATAATTACTTGTGTAAACAGGTTGTGCACAGTCGGGTCTTGTATGTGCTGTGTGCTGTGTGCACTATGGGGGATCTCCCTGTGCACAGTCGGGTTTGTGTATCTGGGCATAATATGTGAGGCATGTGTGCCTGTGAGTAATTCTGTGTGTTAGGGGTGTTCAGTGTGAAGTATAGTGTCTCAGTTAAAATATTGTATTTTGGTTTGAGTGTGTGTCAGTGTAGGAGGAGCAAGGTATCAGTGGGATTATGTATTTCCTGTGTGTCCCAGAGTTTATGTGTTATTGTGTCTTGCTGTGTCATGCCTGTGGTTGTCTTTTGTCTCAGTTGTGTATATGTATATTGTGTCTGTGTGTCTACTGAGAAATTCTCAGTGTGTCTAGGAATTATATGTGTCAGTGTCCTGTGTGTTTCTCAGTGAGCCTTGTGTAGCATTGTGTGTGTGAGAGGCATATACCTGTGTCAGTTTGTATCAGTGTAGAGTATCAGAAACTGTGCAGGTTGGTCACACTGTGTGTGTGTAGTTGTTTAGGTTCAGTGAGGGGTACTGTGTATCAATATTAGCTGTGTGTCTCAGTGTTTATGTGCCAGTGTGTGTCTGAGCGTGTGTGCCAATATGAAACTAGTATGTGTGTATCAGTTAGACAGGGGTATGTGTTGTGCTATGTCAGTAACTTGTGTGTGGTAGTATAGGAATTATGTGGTGTCAGTATTTAGCAGTATAACAGGTACTGGGGGTAGTATCTGGAGGATAGTAAGTTTAGAGTATCAGTATTGGGGGTTTCACTACTGTGAAATTGTGTGTGAGACTAATGTGTGTGAATACCTGAGAGAAGTATACCTATATGTTGTGAGTAGCTGTGTATGCCTCAATGAGAAGCCAGTGTACCTGTGAGTGAGTGTAACAGTGTGTGTATCCTAGAACTCACTATCTGTAGAGGTGTGAACCTATGTATCAGTGTGTGACCCATGTGTGTCTCAGTATCAGTGTGAATACCTGTGTATCCCTGAGTTCTAGAGGTAGTATCAGTTAGACAGAAATCAGCATGTACCTGTGTATGTATGTACCTGTGTGTAGATGATACCTGTGAGTGCAGTGAGGTATCAGTGTGCAAGAAGTGAGATCTGTGTGTGATTCAGTAGGGTGTAGGTTAGTGTATCAGTATGTAGGGATTTGTGTGTGTGTAGGTATGTGCAGTGTGCATATTATGGAGTGTGTAGTAGTTGTATTCAGTGAGTGTATGAGAGTGCAATGTGTTTTGTGTGAAACTGTGTGGGTGTGAGTTGAGGTGAGTTAGGGATTGTGTGTGGCTGTGTATGTGTGCAGTGAGTCACCTGCATGTGTGTGTGAGTTCAGTGAGGAGTTCAGTTGTGCCTTGTGTTTTCAGTGTTAGTTATAGGGTTGTGTGTCAGTTATTAACTATAGTGTGTGTGCTTTAGGTTAGTAACTAATAGTGTACAGTGTGTCTCCCTGTGTCAGTGAGCAGTGAGTGTAGGTGTACCAATACCTGAGTGTATACTATGTGAACTATGAGTGTCTGTGTACATAAAACCAGTGTGAGAGCCTATGTGCATCAATAACCAGTGAGTGTGAGAATACCTGTATGTGTAATGTTCCTGTGTATTAAATTGTGTTAGTGTAAACCTGTGTGTAGCTATGTGTGTCTCTGTGTGTAGCTAGGTGTGTCTGTGTGTGAGCAGTAATTCAGTTCAGTATGTAGTCTTGTGTCTCAGTGTCTATGTATTAGGTATTACTCTTCAGTCAACCAATAGGGTACAGTACAAGGTTGGGAACTCAAGTAGCAGTTAAGGTAGTATATAAGTATGTCTATGACAGTTAAGACATAAGTGTTAGTTATTATAGACCAATGTGTATAGAGTATCATATTACTTATATTATTTTCATTAGTTAGTGACCATAGAGACTAATTAATTAGTTTTGGACCTAAACCTTAGTGTGGACCTAGTTTATCTAGGATAACCTAGTACTGAATAGTAAACCACAAAATTGACCTAGAGGCCTCGCTTTTTAATTAATTAAGCATGTTAATTCTTTTAAATTCAGTATCTGACATTATATTCCACAAATAGGTCATTGTGATCCCACTTTGGACACCGATCCTCACATCTTGCTCAGGACCACAGGCGAGTACATTCTCTGACAGTTTTCATTGTTGATTATTTCTATAATCTAGTTGTATTACATACTTGATTCCGACACTATGGATACACGGGTTAGCACCCTAGATCCCCATCATGAGGAGTCATAATTGGAATCCATCGTGCTAGATGGGGGATGGGGAACTATTAGTAGATTATGTGATCATAGACAACTTTATATGCATTATAGCTCACCCCACATCTCACGTCGGGTGCGGCCTGACCATTTACATGCTTCATAGCTGTTACGTGTGATTAGCCTGACCTCTACATGCATCATAGCTAACCAACGGTTAGCCTGACCTTACATGAATCATAGCTAATCACATGTAACCAGCCTGATCTAGTCCCAAGCCGATCACATAATAAACTGATATTTCAAACACTTAGCTAGATGTCTATTTTATTCAGATTCACTTGTTCTAGCATTCACTGTTTATTGTTTCATTGCTAGATGTTCTATTGCCTATTCATTTCTCCAGTACTTCACATTTTCAGCATATGTTCTCATCTTGTATTTCTTACACTGTTTATAGTTTTTTTCAATTTAATAAAACTGCTGTTAGTGCTTGTGCTTCGCTCCAATCCTGACTGGATAACATTTTTCAGAGGACCTGGAGAACCTTTGCCCCACTCATTACGGCCCTGGTTCAGAGGGAGATTTTACTCCGGAAACCCCAGAAGAGTTGCCTATCCTAGAGGAGATCCTACCTGGCTGTTCTTAGATTATTTTTCTGCATTTATTGTTTTAGACTGAGACTGAGTTGTATTTTATTAATTGTGACTTTGTGAGGTCAACTAGACCCAGAACTTGTGTTGCACTCTTGTGGTTGGTTTATATTAG
Source organism: Iris macrosiphon (assembly GCA_036927795.1). Lineage (NCBI taxonomy): Eukaryota > Viridiplantae > Streptophyta > Magnoliopsida > Asparagales > Iridaceae > Iris > Iris macrosiphon. Next base: position 104,290,266 of record JAYESA010000012.1, on the reverse strand, counting down.
AACTCTTTTCCATTCTCATCGTGCCCATTATTCTTATAGCTTGTGATTGAGTATATTTATAGAACTGTGGATTATTTGTCGTTGTCCTCCGTACGGAGTTGAGACTATTGACAGGATATATTATGTTGAGACCTAGACAGCGTTCTACCGCCGATGCTGCGGCGTAGGCTGGACGTACCCACGACACATGCCCAATTTCCGGGTGCGGGTCGTGACACCTTGAAACTGTTGATCTTTCATCCGTAATATTCTCAGATGTAATCCCGCCAGCAGTAGTTCAAATAATATCAGAGGTGGATAAATCCACCATCTCGACTGTTCCCGCGACTTCTTCGAGCATGCCAGCAACTTCAACTGTTGTTGGTATCTCTTCTTTTGTCGTGCCATCTGTTGAAGCAACGACTGTGGCAACATCCTCTGCAGTCTGTCCAGAAAGAAGACTTACCGATATTGCGGCCACTCCCAACGTCCATTCGAGCTTTGCAATGCTGGTTGAATAATACACTAGCATATTCTACCTCACTTTAAAAGAATTGATATCCCTGGTGCTGGAGAAGAATCTAGGCTTTGATGCTCTGAAGATGTCCTCCAAGCTCACCATAGCGCAGATTAGAAATTTTAATGACGCTGAAAGAGTTAATGCGCTAGAGCAAATAGTTAATGGTTTAGAACAACCCATTAACGAATATTTGCAACTATCCCGATGCAGCATCAATATCTTGGTTTAGGCTGAGTATGACTCACTAACTGCAGAATTTGCTCAGAAGATAGAAACTTTAAACAAATCCATCCAGGAACATCAACAAAAGATGGAGAAAGAGCAAGCAGTATTGGTGGAGAGTATTCCTCGGCTAGCTCAGTGCTGTGCCGAGTGTGAGGGATATGAAGAGAGGGTTCAAGAATTGGAAGTTGAACTTGCTCAAATAAGGGAGAGGCTTCTCAAAGCATCGCTAGTTCGTGATGTATTGGAGGGCCAAGTGAATACAGCTCAACAGAACTTGACACATGTGGGAGTCATCCACACAAGTTTTGTTGATTCTTTGTCCGAACTATCTCTCTTGGGCAATGATGAAGCAAGGCTGGAACTGGCTCGTACCAATATTTTAAACTCCAGGAATGAGAGGATGGCTGCTTTGGTGCAACAGATCCGCGATTTAACTGCTCCTCCCCAATGATGTACTTTTTACTTTTTTTCTCCTTATTTTTTCAGAGATAATAAAGATATATTTTCTGACTTTGTGGACCCATCACCTTAGAATATAAATGATAGGCTAAGATGAAAGTGATATCAGAGGTAATATGAATATGATATACTTTCGGTAAGGTTTAGCTGAATGTAAATCTATTCAGAGGTAATATGAACCTGATATAATATAATCTAACTAAATTTGTATATAAAATACTATCAGAGGTAATATGAACATGATAGGTTTACAAATTAGTTAAGCATATCTATTCAGAGATCATATGAACCTGATAGAATATGATTCAGCTAACCTTTATACGCAGTATCGCCAGAATGAGATCTTTATCATACTCCGTTAAGCAAAGGAGATCGAGCATAGTACTTCTTCAGGAATTTGCCGTTAATAGGAGCCATTATCAAATCTTTATTAGGTTTGGCTAATCTGTAAGCGCCATTTGAGAATGTTGTTTCAATCACATAAGGGCCCTCCATTTTTTTATAATTGTTTGTGTGAACTTTGGATATCGTACCAGAGGTAATATGGATGTAGTATAATACCGTGTTTGTTTGAGGACATCCTACTGGGGGATCCTTGGTGGACCTATTATTTGTTGCGCACGTTGAGTGCAAATAATAAGTTTGAAATAAGCCCTGACAGAGGTAATATAGACGTGACAGTTTTTTTTGTGGAACCACTACTTTTTGTGCACATTAGTGCAAGTAATAGGTTTGAGACCAGTCCTACCAGAGATAATATGGACACTGTAAAATATAACTCTGTGGGGATAGTGGAGAGACATATTTCAGATGTAATATGAACATAAATTGACTTTTTCTCTGTTGAGAGGTAATATAGACGTGAATTATTTATTTCCATTCCAGGCATCCCATGGGGGTTTTTTGGTGGACCTATTACTTCTTGTGCACGAGAGTGCAAGTAATGAGTTTAAGACAAGCCCTGCCAGAGGTAATATAGATGTGGCAATTTTTGTGGAACTAATACCACTGGCGTACTTAGAGTTAAGTACGGGTGCTAAGTTGAGATGATAAACGATATCAGAGATAATATGGATATGATAATCGATAGCCAAAACTCGGAAGTTTTGCTCAGAGGTAATATGGACATGACAAACTCAGCCTGAGAGAAATATTATGACAGTAGTTCAGAGGTAATATGAACTTAAACTAATGTCCAAAAAATTCATTGAGGAGTGATTTGTTGAGTGTGGTCTATCCGAACATGAAGATAAACCAAACGATCATTCCGCTGGGGAGATTGATGGGATGATAGCTGAGAGGTAATATGAACATGGCTAGCGTCTAACGAAATTGGTTTGAATAGTCATTACGGGAGTGTGCGAGTAGACCTAAGGATTACTTCGCTGGAGAGATTTTGAGGATCCATTATCTATTGCATATCTGGGGCTTTTGGATACAGATGATGGCTTTTTACAAGAATTTGTAACAAAGGAGAAAATATTGCACATAGGCACTTGCTGTGGATGAAGAACCAATAGTTAATTTTTACCTCTGGGTTGTGGACTTATTACCCATAGCGTACCTTAAGTACAGAAAATAAGCTAAAATAATTAGCACTACCAGGGGTTATGCGAACGTGATAGTAGAAAGTCGAAGAGCAGAATTTTACCCATAGGTGATATGGACATAAAAAAGTTCTGAAAAATATCTTACTCAGAGGTAATGTGGATGTGGTAAGATATAACTCTGTAGGGGTAAAGAAAAACAAGGCAGAGGTAATATGAAAGTGACCATTTTTGTGGTGGTAGATTTACTCTGCCGGAGAAAGTGGAGAGACGTAGTTCAGAGGTAATATGGACGTGAACTAATCGATAGCAACAATCAAACTCAGCTGGGGAAAAAAATGTTTGGACAATATTTCAGAGGTAATATGGATGTTAACTCATGTCCGAAAAATTTACTGGAAAGTAATTTGCTGAGTGGGGATAGACCTGAAGGTTGTTCCGCTGGGGAGATTTTAGGGACTCGTCATCCGGTACTTCTTGAGGGGGTAAATTGCCACGTTGGAGTGAGATCAATTTGCAGTAACCGTCTTCTCATTTATAAATACAAAGTGATAACTTTGGCGTCGATCAACTCCTGGATTCTCCTTTTTAGTACATATCATGCCTTTGTGGGGTGATGAATGTACCGATAAAAAAGACAATATTCTAGGTCATCGACCTTGCCATCCCTTTCAGGGTATCTGATGTTGGGTAGCCGAAGTTTGTTTTCCTTCATAAATATATTAAAGATTTCAATGATGTCATCATCGTTGAAGGAGAAAGTCCCCTTTGGCTTTCGGGCTTCCGATACCTGAGTCGTACGATCCTCAGGAAAGATGGTCATAGTTGCATCATCTTCAGACTCAGAGGGAATTCTACCCCCAACTTTGGATGCTGCTCTATTTTATCAAGGGAGACTACCCCCCAGACATGTCATTGTCTGATTCTTCTTCCTGTAATGCAAAAGAGTAGTTCAATCGGTCTAAAACTGACCGTTTTGCTTTAAAACAACAACAGTTAATGACAACCGTATTAGGAGATCCCCTGTCTTTGCGTTTATGGATAAAGAAATCACGCAAGTTAGGGAGATTACAAGAAGGAGAAGAAAGCTTATTCTGTCTTTTTATATCAGTAGGAAGGTGTAGATTAGGAATCATAATCCTTTCTCTGCCATAGGAATACAGCAGTTCACCCATATGAGTAGCATATGATCCATCATCTGTCTGAGGAGCGTATCTTCCAGTGAAACGAGTCTTCTTTATGCGGACAGACCTCTCCTGGCACAATTTGGAGTTTTGCATAGGTTTGCGTAAAACAGGGAAAGTCCGCGTAATATGTAAAGTGGGAACTTTTTCCTCTTATGGGCGTAAAATCCTAGAGGTTGAAAGATTCGCCACTTGTTTTCATTTGACGTGATCAAAGGGTACATCTGCCTCGTCATAGACGGAAGATATAATTTTATGCACAAGGCGTGTTTAAATTTTTTGGATTGGCACTGAGGCATTGCCAGAAATTTTGTCTATCGTGTCACAGATGGGAGACAAAGTTTTACACACAGGACGTATTTAAAACTTCTGGATTGGCACTGAGGCATTGCCAAAAGTCTTGTCTACCATGTCACAGATGGGAGACAAAGTTGTACGCACAGGGCATGTTTGAAACTTCTGGATTCGTACTGAGGCATTGCCAGAAATTTTGTCTACCGCGTCACAGACGGGAGACAAAGTTTTACGCACAGGACGTATTTAAAACTTCTGGATTGGCACTAAGACATTGCCAGAAGTCTTGTCTACCATATCATTGACGGGAGACAAAGTTTTACGCACAGGACATATTTAAAACTTCTGGATTGGCACTGAGATATTGCCAGAAGTCGTCTACCATGTTACAAACGGGAGACAAATTTTTACGCACATGGCGTATTGGCTGTGTTGCCACAACCTTGTTGATCAGAGAATGAGAGCTTGCAGGAAGGTTAGAGGACGTCTTAGGCATCCACACTTTATGCAGCTTCCTATTATTCTGGACAAAGGAGGAATGGGAGCTACCCCCTGCATGAAGCATGTCTTCATAAGCAGATTGGTCGAACTGGACGACCAAAGTCTTCTTCGTCGATCCGACGGATACAGCATCATATTGAGCAATAACTTTCTTGTCAGAGGAGAAAGTTGTCCCCAACAGAGTCGCCATCTTTATTTGATGATAAACAAAATAAAGGAAGAAGAGGGTTTATACGAAACCTTTCTTTTTTTTTTGCTTACAAACAAGAAAAAGTATAATTAATCCTATACGAGGATGTTAAGTACAATAAAATAATTCTGGGGAAGAATTGCTATAGAAGTCTGATCTGCGGTTGATCACTTTATTCCTTGGACCACACGATGATAAAGAAGTGCTATAGAAGAAGAAGAAGCTTCAAAGGTTGCAAGTAGGATTGAATTCTCGTTGCTAAAGTTGTCAACCAATACTTTCTATCTGTGCTCTTTCTCTCTGATCTCTCCTTGTGCCTCTGTCTGATCCCCTATGTTTGATCGCCCTGTCCCTGTGTGCCTGTCACCTAGTTGACCAGGGGTCTCTATTTATAGAGATCAATCAAATAACTGCCAGGTTGGCGTAAAAGGCCAAACTGTGAAGAATATTGCATCTTTTATGCGACAGTTATAATAACTGCTACCCACGTTCAAATAATCTTCTGAATCTGCGTATGACATATGTCCTATTATAAGGTAACACGTATAACTGCTTCTCAAAGATCATGGCATACAAGCCACGTAGGTAACTGCCTCTGCGTAAAGATGGTTGGCGTAAAAACCAAATCACTGTCTTGTTGGCGTAAAAGCCGAAATATGAAGAAGAAGATTTCTTTTATGCTGCGGTTATGATAACGGCTACCCACATTTTCATTGTCTTCTGAATATGCGTATGACATATGTCCCTTTATGAGGTAATACATATAACTGCTTTTCGAAGATTATGGCATGCAAGACACGTAGGTAACTGCACCTTGCGTAAAGATGGTTGGCGTAAAAGCCAAATAATTGTCTTGTTGGCGTAAAAATTGAACTCTGCGTAAAACTCGATGATTCATGAATAATAGATAACCAACATATAAATAGCTCATTATCCTTCCTGACTTAGGTCTTGAGCGTATTCTGGGCTAAATAGCCTTATCATATACCTTTGCAAATATAGCCGAGTTGGCGTATTTCGAGGAGATAGCATACGACGTACTCCTATAGTTAAAAATAGCCTGGTTGGCATAAAATGCAAGGATGGTGATGTGAGCGTATTAGTCACAGTTTTAGCTTTCCCAGTCAATTATCCATCAGGGCTGAGGTCTTGAGCGTATTCTGGGCTAAATAGCCTTATCACGTACCTTTGCAAATGTAGCCAAGTTAGCATATTTCGAGGAGATAGGATACGATGTACTCCTATAGTTGAAAATAGCCTGGTTGGCGTAAAATACAAGGATGGTGATGTGAGCGTATTAGTCACAGTTTTAGCTCTCCCAATCATGACAAAATCTAAAGAATAGAACCAAATCTCGTGCATTAAATGCAGAGGTATGCATCCATATCGTGCATTAAATGCAGACATATGCCTCAAGCTCTGTACGAGAAATAACTTTTGACGTGGCGTCTGATTTTCTCTCATCTTGAGCGTAAAAACTCATTTCTGCCCATGTAGAATAGGCAGCGTATTCTTTAAATTCATAAAAAATGACTTGTATCAAGAATATGTCACTAAACGACAACCTGGGTCTCTGTGCAAAATTATCATCACAGCCGTCCTCTCAATCATCGTACAGTACTTTTGTCAGGAGTCAGGTTTACTGTTTTGTCTGACAAATTCATCCAAGGAATACGAAGAGTTCCTCGTACAACTTTATGCTGCATTAAAAATAAATGTATTTTAAACTTTACACAAGGAGGTATAGCAACCTTTTACGCCAAAACAGTCTTAAAGCACTGCTTTACGCGGACAGTTCTGAAGCTCTACTTTACGCCAAACAGCTCTGAAGCTCTGTTTTACGCGTATAGTTCTGAAGCCATATTTTACGCCAAACAACTCTGAAGCTCTGTTTTACGTGGAATTCATGTTTGTTGGGGGTTTTGACTATATAATACGTGTATAATTCCCCAGCAAATTTTATGCTTCTACAGTATCCATCTGCACTACTTCACATAAAGTATAAAAGCTTCTGGAGGTGACCCACGAAGGAACCACCCAAGTGAAAGAGTAAAAAATTAGTCGGCTAATACAAAAGTATGAGGCATTCAAGATAAAACCCAACGAGATGATCACCCAAATGTTTACCAGATTTCTTGACATCGTCAACCCTCTATCCTCTCTCGGCAAAGACTACACCAACCATTAGAAGATTCGCAAAGTTCTAAGGGGGCTCACAAAGAACTAGAACCCCAAAGTGTCATGACCCACACCCGATATAGGGATGCAAGTCAGAAATAACGCCCAGCCTACACCACAAAATCGACGGTAGAACGCTGTTTGGGTAATCTATCTAATAATATAATAAGCCACTAACAATATCAATATACTCAATCACAGATCTAAGATGGAGAATAGCATGAATATGATAAAGAATAAAATAGTCACAATACAACTCATGAGTCAAAAATAATAACATCAATGAGTCTGAAGAAATACTAAACAACAAGCTGGAGATAAATCCAGTACAAAAGAATACTAAAAATCTACAAGTCCTGCATTATTTGTCTCCGTTGGGAGGAGTCCCTCTTGAGCCAGGGTCTTTGACTCTATGCCCACAATATCCTGAGGCTCATAATGTGTAGTGTACCACTCCTCAGTATCATCTGAGAAAAATATATCCAGTCAGGAAAGGAGTAGAGTATATCTCTAACAGCAGTTATAATCAATGATAAAAACTATGTAATAGTAAATAGATATGAATATACAGATACAACAATAGATACAAGAGATATACAATAAAAAAAATACTTTAAATAAATACGAGAATGAACAATATGACAATAAACAAGAATACTAATGACTAAGTGTGTGCGTACTAGCTTTAACATGTGATCGACTTGGGAACTTGCACAAGAAAACTTGTACAGGAATAATGGCCTAGTTAGTCATACGTGCGGTGTATGACCAACACTCACAAGAATACAAGACAAGAACAATAAGGGTATAATCACATATCTACACTAAAATACTCTCCACCCCTGACTAGTATAGGGGATCCAACCATGGTAAGCTATGGCACAAGATTCTCTAATAAGATAGTGACTCTCCCCGAGAATCAATGTCTGTATATGTACAAGATAAATAATGAACAAGGCTTGCACAAGATATACCATATACCAAGGAATAACATCTCATGACGAGATTCAAAAATACCAATCCGTGTAACCATCGTGTCAAGAAAATATAGATATCTACACTAGATACAATGAACATAGAGGATATCATAAATAAGAAACTATCAGAGAATGTACTCGCCTGAAGTTCAGTGAATAGTCTCATAGATGTCTGATACGGTGCCTCGAAGACCTAGATATGGAATATAACATCAATACAAGGTTTCAAAAATAAAAATAAGTTAGACTAGTCAACTTCTAGGTCAAAGAGCTATTTCTATGTCAAAACAATCATACTAGGTCAATTCTAAGCTAAACTGGTCAAACTTGGTCAAACTACCTATTTCTAGATTGCATGAGTCTATCTCTATGATATTGGGTTCATAAACTATGAAACTAGGTCACACTAGCTATTTCTAAGACACTAAGAAACCGTATCTCAGGATATGCAAATAAGAGATATAAAATATCACATATGCATATTCAATCAACAATGTGTATACTAATCCTAACTACCGAATGCTATGCGGATACCTTGGCTTTGAACCAACTAGGTATCGCACCACTAAACACTTATCTTGGTACCCAACCCCATTATCTTGATTATCCTTAAATACCTTGATACTTACCTTGGTATCTCAAGGTAATGTCACTCTAACATAAAGTTACTACCCACTAACTATATATACTAATACATGTATATATCATATCAATGTATCTTCTAGTATATGCTAACATGAATATTAAATACCAACTACCAAACTGATCACTAACTCCTAATACATATATACATGTACACATATCTACATATATAGATAACTTAAAGATACATAAGTAATATATATGTAAATCTATCTCACCAATCACTCATAAGTACATACATATAGTTACTAACTAAACTAGGTAATAATTTAGACTAGCTAAACTACTAACTAATAATCAAACCCCCCTATTTACAGTCACTGTGCTGATTGCACAAGGTACGACGTTGCTGCTATTACTTATATTTACTGTTGCTGCTTGTATCTATTGCTGCTGCTGCAGAAATGGCTACTACTGTGCTTGATAGCTACTGCTGCTTCTGAGCTTTGGTTTGCTGCTACTGCTGCTGAGCTTCGTAGCTGCTGTTGTTGCTCAGCTATGCTGCTACTGCTGTACTTAAATTTGTTGCTACTACTTTTCTTGCGGGTTGAGCCCCACCTCACATACATCCACACAACCACACACAAAACCACCTATATGTAGATACACCTATATACATATCATCGAATATATATAACTACCTATGTATATATATAAATCCTTGCTCACCCACACACACACACACACACACACACATATATATATATATATATTGTCACGCCCCAGTCCCAAAATACCGAGGGACCAGATGCGTGATAATGGCCAGCAGCACACACCGATAGACAAACCTAATTTAATGGATCCATAGGGGCATGCTTAAGCTGTAATATAAGAATAAGTAGGTCCAATGATACAAGTCACAGTCTATGCTAATCTCATCCATAACAGATAATCACAGATCAAATGCCAGAATAATGCAAATAGGAATAACTAACAAATCTTAATAAAAGTGTCTCGGAGAACAATCTGAGAACAAGTCTGATACATAAATGCAATAGACTGGAAAATAAAGGAACTGGAAATAGAAATAAATGAGTATATAAAGCTAATACTCAGGAGAAGTCCCCTGGTGTGATCTCGTCCTCGAAGGTCGATACAGCTCCTGTATCAGCTCCTGTATCTGCTCCTGCTGCGGTCCCGTATACCTCGGGATAGATCTCGTCTGTAAATCCTGGGGACATAATTCGGATCCAGGTCCTCAAGGGACATAACAAGGTACAGAAAATATACAAGCCAAAATATAAGCAGTGCAATAAATAATGAGAATAATAGGGTAAGTATGTAATCATCTGTGTGAAATGCAAGAGAGAACATCAATAGTACTCAGGTTGAAACAACTACAAGCTCTGTGTAGGGGAGCCGGTAGCAGTGATATCATGAGGTGGTCTAGCTCAGTGGCAGACTGAGTAGCCGACATAATATAGTCAACCTGTAGCCTGTGGGTCTCTCCAGCAATAGATGGAACAATAAGGGAATATAAAATAACCAGCTAAGTGACATGCAATATAAGAGCAGCACTAGAACTCAGGCTGAAACCACTACAAGCTTTGTGTCGGGGAGCCGGTAGCAGCAGTAATAATGAGTAATGGGCCAAGCTCGGGATTCAGAGTCTTGTGCCTCACAATAATAGGGGTTTATATATATGATCAGCCTGTAGCCTTTATGTCTCTCCCTACCCAATATAATCATATATCTTATGTCCACGATGCACCATGTCCATGTCACGCACAATCATATCTAATGCAACAAGTCATATAGTATCTAGGAATATAATGTCAATGTTAAGTCCTGTATCCTATACAGAATCACCATGAATATCTCAGGAAGATCCTGTCTCATGAATAGTGTCAAGTATCCTGGGTTATAGTGTACTTGATAAGAAAAGTACGATAATGTAAAGGGGTCACGAATATCCATCTCTAGATGACAATACACAACACCGCATACAGTGTTGGCACCCGACTAATAATCGGACGCTATGTAAGTCACACGGACCTCGGTTAAGCATGCACTATGATATAAATAAAGCAAGGAAATATGCAATAAGAACTACAAAGTTGGCAAGTATACTTGCCCACTAATGTATAACTAAGTCAAGGAAATAAGTAGCAAAGCTGCAGGTTTGGCAAGGTACACTTGCCTGGGGTCCTGGCTCCAACTGTAGCTCTGGTCTCAGTGTGATCTGCAGGTACTACTCCGGTTGCTGAAATAAACATCACCATTAGATACAGAAAATATCAAATAGCTAGAAACGCCTGTCCTTAAGTCCAATTTGGACACAAGGGCAAAAATGACAGTTTCTGGCCAAAGCAGGGTCCACTTGTGGGCCACTTTGCACCGAAAAGCGTGTCAGGGTCAAAGGTCTCCAAATTCGTCCAACTTAGTGTCAACAAGTCAGGAACGATGATACGAACCCAACAGAACTTTCAGAATTGGATTTTGATGAACCGATCACAAAATCGCCCGTCAAGTAGAGCCTGTGGGGCCCACGATACGCGATTTCGTCAACGTTCTCAGAATTGAACCAAACTTGGGTCACAGGACCAGCGAATTGCTACGAGTCCGATGGCACAAGTTTTATTTTGATCCGACGTGTGTACACGAAGTTACAGTACGTTCCAGAACTGACGGATACGGGACGGTGTCCGCGGATACGCGTTGATTTTGGTGTGCACGCACATCCGAATCAACTTCTGTGAAATCCCACACGTCTGTATCAACGATGCGTACATCTCGGTAAAGATTGTGTGCGACCAAGTTGTCCCGTTTGGCAGGGCGCACTCAGTTCCGGGGTGAAATAGGGCATTATTTTTCCTGTTTTTGGATCGTGGTGTGCGATCACCACAGGACGCGACGCACCGAGCGAGTTACACGGGCATCGAGGGGGTCACTCAGTCTATGCGACGCAACTGACGGAACAGAAATCAGATCAGCGAGGAGAGAGAAAAGAATACCTGAACAGGGCTCCGGAAACCAAATTTCTCCGTGTCCGTGTCGTATCCGAGTCATCCTTCGTATCCTGCATCCGTGCTGTATTAGGGTTAGGGTTTCTGGTTGTGTCCGATTCAGGGCCAATGTGTCCGTGTCAATGGCTGCTCGGCGGACACGTCGGAGGCGGTGTCATGTGGTGGTGCCGGTGGCTCGAGGCGGCGCTTTGGTGCTGTACAGGAGGGGAGGCGGAGCTCTGAAGGAGGCGGGGTCGTCGACCTGGGTGGCGGAGGGCCGCACTGGAGAGGGGGACGGCGAGCTTCTGGGGAGGAGGAGGTGAAGCTGGCCGGCTGTGGAGGTGGTGTTGGTGCTCGTCGGGGACGGGTGGAGCAAAGAGGTGGACGGCGAAGGTGAGGCAAGCGGGTCGAGGGGAGTCAGTGGTCGAGGAGAGGGTGGAGGAGGTCGGGCTCCGGCGTGCGGAAGAGGTCGAGGCTGAGGAGTTTGGGGGAGAGCTCGAGCGGGGCTGCGGGGTGTCCGGACGGGGATGGTCTACTAGGGCAGCGGATCTAGGGCAGGGGCGGAGATGAGAGGGAGAAGAGAGGGAGGAGGGCGGAGGTCGAAGGTGAGGTGGTCGGGCTGTGAGCGGGCCTAGGCGGAGAGAAGGGTGGAGCTCGTCGGAGAAGACGGAGGAAGGGGAGAAAGATCCGGTGGCCGGAGATCGGAGGGGTTAGGGTTTCGACTGGGGCGGCTTACGGCTAGGGTTAGGGAAAGGTAATTAGGGATTAGGGTTATTTAGGATTAGGGATTTTTAGTAATTTTCTTTTTCTTTTTTTTGTTTGTGGAGGAAAACTAGGAAAACATGTATTTATACATGCAAAAATTGGACTAGGGTTTGACCTAGGATTTTGGCTGGGTCAACGCTCCTTGGGCTTGGCTTCGGCTCTCATGGGGATGTCGGGCGTTTGGCACGGGTTTAATTTGGTTTAATTCTTCATGGGTTTATTTACATTAATAGTTTTTAGGGCTTTAAACGCGTTTCCGGAGTCCAATAAATCCGTAAAAAATTACCCTATATCCGGTTTTCCATTTTACACCATAAAATATTATTTCCATAATATTTTAACATTAACTAACAGTAATTAAAAATTATTTAATTACCAAAAGCCTAGGTTTTAATTACAGAAAAATCCCAAAAAAATTCCAGAAAAATTGTGAAAAACCAAATTAGAAATTCATGAAAATCAGGGGGCTTACAATATACCCAACTTATCAAAATTCCGTCCTCGAAATTAAAATATGGTAGGGTTCTCTTTATCAAATCTCACTTGATTACAGTCTAAAGGATTCCTCTCAAGTGAACATTGCGGTCTCTACCCAACTTAGAATTTACCCATCTATCATCTAAGGCTATACATCTAACAAAGCTATGCCCCAACTTATTAATCATGTTATTGAATCCTCAAGTCTTTAACACCAAATATATCACCTATGATATTCCCTTAATCATATATAGAAGGGTCATCAACACTGCAACTGGCCTGTGGGGTATATCTAGTATTGTCTATATATCAACTTATACCAAGCACGTAGTTTCGTCTTTCCGAAATAAGGGAAGACAAAGATCAATAATAAAGAGTTCAAGGGTGAGATAATAGAATAGAAGTATCAGGATCAAGGCGTTTAACGAATTCAAATAGGATTTGTCAAGACAATTGTGGATTAAAATCCTATTCTGGTAATCCTTTGTTCGTTTGCTCGTATTAGTACAGTTATGTAACTGATACAATATGCTCAGACATATCTAGGGGGCAAGTATACTAGTCAACTATATATCTCAATTCACGTGAAGTAGTCGTGCGAAGAGCAAACCAAAATGCACTAAGGTTGATCAGACCGTAATACATTGATTCTGAATAGACAATTTTATTAGTGGGGTCGATCAGGCCCCAATAACACATATGTCCTGAACAAGCTTGATAAAGAATAGGCTTGCAAAAACTAGGCTATAATATAGCAGCATAAGTCAAGGTAGTATATGAAATATAAGTATGCTAGATGAGGATGGAAGGAGGTGCAACTTAATTTAAGTTCATAAAATAACACAAAATAAGCACAATAACAAAAGACTCTATAATCTCTACAGTTATCAATTATAAAAACATTCTAGGTTATAAATTACTAGCAGTTCAACACTACATAGGTTAAGGCTGAGGTCACGAACCAATAGGCACGAGATAAAAAAAATCGATAAACAGATAACTACGACAAATTATGCGCATTAGCTACTCCATGGGTCTGTGCGTCTTTCAAAGTCATCGATGGAGCTTGTTCACGTTCTTGCAGTTGATTCCTCTGCTGTTGTTGAGCCCGCTGGAAGAGTGTTGCTTGTGGTGCCAGGGGTGGCCTCGGCTGATTCCCTCCTGGGGCTGGTGGTCTGATTCCTTCAACTCTCGTTTGCGGTGCTTCCAATGCTGGAGAGGCTGGCGTTGGTGCTGGTGACATTAATGCTCTTTTTTGACGTTCGGGCATTCCTTTAATAAATGCTGACTGGATCCGCAAGCTAAGCATAATTTCCTTTTGCGTCTGCACTCGTTCTCTATATGGCCTCGCCTGTGACAATACGGACAGACAGGTAGTACTTGCAGAGATGCTTCAGGTGGCTGGTGCATGTGAGAACTCTTTGTAATTTCTTCCTGTGGTGCTCCGGCTGGTGCTGTTGTGGCTGGTTGATGAATCATCAATACTTTCTCTCGATGCTGAGAACAGTCCTTGGCTAAGTATTGACTGGTTTCGCAAATCAAGCATAATCCTAACTTGCGTCTGCACTCCTTCTCAATATGGCATTTCTTACGACAATGTTGACAAGTAGGGAGAAATAAGGGTCTGGGTGCTGCTCTTAGTGGTGGATTCATCTGTGGTCGCTTTGTAACTCTTTCTTGTTGTGCTTGGTCTGGTGCTGATGTATACGGTCGCTTCTGGCTGGACCCTATCCTTGAGTTGCACTCCATGGGTCTTGCTGTAGTAAGAACATCCTCGTCTAAGGTAGTTGCAGCGGGGCTGATTGACTTCCGTAACTCTGAGCTGAATCTATCGATGAACTTCTCCGCTTGGATCTGCTGAGCTTTTTCCTGAACCTTCTGATGAGCTTGTATCATCGCATAGAACATTCGAAACATTTGTTGTTCATCCATAGCCTGCCCTTGTGGAACGGTAGGCATCGGTGGAGTAAACTGCGTCGATTGTGGAACGTCATCTTCCTGGATCCTCGAGGTATGCTGACTTGCTGGACTACATCGTTGTGATGATTGACCTGCACCAACTGGTGTCACTTTATCTTCGTGGGTAACCACAACACCTTGTGGCGTTCCTGGATGAGTCTCTTCGCCGACTTGGGGATTCATTTCTCTGCAACCAAAATAAACTATAAGGGCGCTCAGGAATCAAGTCAGGATACGAGTCAATAAATTAATTTAAATCCGATATAGATATCAAGAACGTTTCAAGCAAGTGGATGAGATCCTAAAAACTTATCCTATTCTTATTGCAGGCTTGCTCGGTCCCTAAGTTAAAACTGAATAATTTAGTCGTTGACCTGCATGGGCCACCATAAAAACTATGTCACGCCCCAGTCCCAAAATACTGAGGGACCAGACGCGTGATAATGGCCAGCAGCACACACCGATGGACAAACCTAATTTAATGGATCCATCGGGGTATGCTTAAGCTGTAATATAAGAATAAGTAGGTCCAATGATACAAGTCACAGTCTATGCTAATCTTATCCACAACAGATAATCACAGATCAAATGCCAGAATAATGCAAAAAGGAATAACTAACAAATCTCAATAAAAGTGTCTCGAAGAACAATCCGAGAACAAGTCTGATACATAAATGCAATAGACTGGAAAATAAAGGAACTGGAAATAGAAATAAATGAGTATATGAAGCCAATACTTAGGAGAAGTCCTCTGGTGTGATCTCGTGCTCGAAGGTCGATACAGCTCCTGTATCAGCTCCTGTATCTGCTCCTGCTGCGGTCCCGTATACCTCCGAATAGATCTCGTTTGTAAATCCTAGGGACATAATCCGGATCCAGGTCCTCAGGGGACATAACAAGGTACAGAAAATATACAAGCCAAAATATAAGCAGTGCAGGAAATAATGAGAATAATAGGGTAAGTATGTAATCATCTGTATGAAATACAAGAAAGAACATCAATAGTACTCAGGTTGAAACAACTACAAGCTCTGTGTAGGGGAGCCGGTAGCAGTGATATCATGAGGTGGTCTAGCTCAGCGGGATACTGAGTAGCCGACATAATATAGTCAACCTGTAGCCTGTGGGTCTCTCCAGCAATAGATGGAACAATAAGGGAATACTAAATAACCAGCTAAGTGACAAGCAAGATGAGAGCAGCACTAGAACTCAGGCTGAAGCCACTACAAGCTCTGTGTCGGGGAGCCGATAGCAGCAGTAATAATGAGTAATGGGCCAAGCTCGGGCTTCAGAGTCTTGTGCCTCACAATAATAGGGGTTTATATATATGATCAGCCTGTAGCCTGTGTGTCTCTCCCCACCCAATGTAATCATACGTCTCATGTCCATGATGTACCATGTCCATGTTACGCACAATCATATCTAATGCAACAAGTCATATAGTATCTAGGAATATAATATCAATGTTAAGTCCTGTATCCTATACAGAATCACCATGAATATCTCAGGAAGATCCTGTCTCATGAATAGTGTCAAGTGTCCTGGGTTATAGTGTACTTGATAAGACAAGTATGAGAATGTAAAGGGGTCACGAATATCCATCTCTAGATGACAATACACAACACCGCTTACAGTGTTGGCACCCGACTAATAATCGGACGCTAAGTAAGTCACACGGTCCTAGGTTAAGCATGCACTATGATATAAATAAAGCAAGGAAATATGCAACAAGAACTGCAAAGTTGGCAAGTATACTTGCCCATTGATATATAACTAAGTCAAGGAAATAAGTAGCAAAGCTGCAGGTTTGGCAAGGTACACTTGCCTGGGGTCCTGGCTCCAACTGTAGCTCTGGTCTCAGTGTGATCTGTAGGTACTACTCCGATTGCTAAAATAAACATCACCATTAGATTCAGAAAATATCAAATAGCTAGAAACGCCTGTCCTTAAGTCCAATTTGGACACAAGGACAAAAATGACAGTTTCTGGCCAAAGCGGGGTCCACGTGTGGGCCACTTTGCACCGAAAAGTGTGTCAGGGTCAATGGTCTCCAAATTCGTCCAACTTAGTGTCAACAAGTCAGGAACGATGATACGAACCCAACGAAACTTCCAGAATTGGATTCCGATGAGCCGATCACAAAATCGTCCGTCAAGTGGAGCTTGTGGGGCCACGATACGCGATTTTGTCAACGTTCTCAGAATTGAACCAAACTTGGGTCACAGGACCAGCGTATTGCTTCGAGTCCGATGGCGCAAGTTTCATTTCGATCCAACGTATATACACGAAGTTACAGCGCGTTCCAGAACTAACGGATACGGGACGGTATCCGCGGATACACATTGATTCCGGTGTGCACGCACATCCGAATCAACTTCTGCGAAATCCCATACGTCCGTATCAACGACGCGCACATTCGGTAAAGACCGCGTGCAACCAAGTCGTCCCATTTGGCGGGGCGCACTCAGTTCCGGGGAGAAACATTGCGTTATTTTTCCTATTTTTGGATCGCGGTGTGCGATCACCACAGGACGCGACGCACCGAGCGAGTTGCACGGGCATTGAGGGGGTCACTCAGTCTACGCGACGCAACTGACGGAAGAGAAATCGGATAGCGAGGAGAGAGAAAAGAATACCTGAACAGGGCTCCGAAAATCAAATTTCTTTGTGTCCGTGTCCGTGTCGTGTCCGAGTCGTCCTTTGTGTCCTTCGTCCGTGCTGCGTTAGGGTTAGGGTTTCTGGTTGTGTCTGATTCAGGGCCGATATTTTTGTGTCAACGGCTGCTCGGCGGACACGGCGGAGGCGGTGTCGTATGGTGGAGCCGGTGGCTCGAGGCGGCGCTCGGGTGCTGCACAGGAGGGGAGGCGGAGTTCTGAAGGAGGCAGGGTCGTCGACCTGGGTGGCGGAGGGCCGCGCTGGAGAGGGGGACGGCGAGCTTCTGGGGAGGAGAAGGTGAAGCTGGTCGGCTGTGGAGGTGGTGTTGGTGCTCGTCGGGGATGGGTGGAGCAAGAAGGTGGACGGCGAAGGTGAGGCGAGCGGGTCGAGGGGAGTCAGTGGTCGAGGAGAGGGTGTAGGAGGTCGGGCTCCGGCGTGCGGGGGAGGTCGAGGCTGAGGAGTTTGGGGGAGAACTCGAGCGGGGCTGCGGGGTGTCCGGGCGGGGATGGTCGACTAGTGCAGCGGATCTAGGGCAGGGGCGGAGATGAGAGGGAGAAGAGAGGAAGGAGGGCGGAGGTCGAAGGTGAGGTGGTCGGGCTGTGAGCGGGCCTAGGCGGAGAGGAGGGTGGAGCTCGTCGGAGAAGGCGGAGGAGGGGGAGAAAGATCCGGTAGCCGGAGATCGGAGGGGTTAGGGTTTCGACTGGGGCGGCTTACGGCTAGGGTTAGGGAAAGGTAATTAGGGATTAGGGTTATTTAGGATTAGGGATTTTTAGTAATTTTCTTTTTCTTTTTTTTGTTTGTGGAGGAAAACTAGGAAAACATGTATTTATACATGCAGAAATGGACTAGGGTTTGACCTAGGATTTGGACTAGGTCAACGCTCCTTGGGCTTGGCTTCGGCTCTCATGGGGATGTCGGGCGTTTGGCACGGGTTTAATTCGGTTTAATTCTTCATGGATTTATTTACGTTAATAGTTTTTAGGCTTTTAAACGCGTTTTTGGAGTCCAATAAATCCGCAGAAAATTACCCTATGTCCGGTTTTCCATTTTACACCATAAAATATTATTTCTATAATATTTTAACATTAATTAACAGCAATTTAAAATTATTTAATTACCAAAAGCCTAGGTTTTAATTACAGAAAAATCCCGAAAAAATTCCAGAAAAATTGTGAAAAACCAAATTAGAAATTCATGAAAATCAGGGGGCTTACATATATATATATATATATATATATATATATATATATATATATATATATATATATATATATATATACACACATTCATAGGTACAAATATAGTATAACATTCACCTTACACACACACACACACACACACACACACACACACATATATATATACACACACACACACACTTAATACATATATATGTAAGTATATATATCTATATCCATACATACATAGCTATATATAACTAATTACATGTACATATGCATACCATATGATATAGATACACATAATATCAATTTATATATACACACACAATCACATAGCTATATATATTTATATAACTATATGGTATCATATAATTACATATACTTATACATATACATGGATACACTTATACATACATACATAAATATATATATATATATATATATATATATATATATATATATATATATATATATATATATATATATATATCCAATAGTATCTTATATATATATCTATATGCATATATATAATATTTATCCATATACATATAACTACATATGCAACACATAGCTAAGAATAATGGAATTTAGATCTAGAAATGAAATACAACAAACACGTGGAGTGTATCGCACCCGTATCATACTAGATCTATGATATGCTTGCGACACGAGTCTACCACACAACCAAACGCACCTTAAAGGACACGAGCAAGTCTAATATATTATTTATGAACAATACGAAGAGTCAAACATATATCTAAGTGTCCGTGTTAAAATATGACATGCACAAAGTCCCGTGTCGAAGAAAAAACCCTCAAATCAACACGTATCACCAATTTGTTGGGATACGACCTACACATACCCAATTTTAGATATGACACTAGCCAAAAGTACACAAACATATGCCAAGTTGATCTATAGGACTAATTGATAAACACAACAAGTGTCAATCTCGAAATTCCCTCAAAATTGATACAAAAAGCACCATAACTTTCTCAATAGGCCTCCTATGAACTTAATTCTAAATTCTATGGGTAGCCTATGCAAATGGATTGATTTATCATTGTTAAATCTCATATTTAGAATCTAAATTAGGGGGAAAACTGAATTGTACCTATTGGAAGATGGATTCCCAATGCAACCACCAAATTTGATAAAAATAACCTTCAACTTGTAGATCCTTGCTCCTCTTTGTAGATCCTTGCTTCCTCCTTCTAGATCCTTGCTCTACTAGTCTCCAATGGTGATTTGTGAAGGAATTAGGATAAAATTTGGTAGGAAAATGATGTAAAAATGAGGGATTTTGGTTGAAGAAAATTTTAGATCTAGATTTGAAATAAAAAGAGGAGAGAGAAACTTTTTCTCCCTCTTTAACATGGTCGCCCCCCTTGCCCCTTTTTCAAGCTACTATGTAATGTCCAATATACCCCTTGGGGCCTCTCATGAAGAAATAATTAAGGAGGTAAGGTTTTAGACTAATGGTTTAATTAAACTAATCATCCTTCTAATCAATGGGCTTCTAAATGGGCTCAATTCTAACAATTAATACATGTTGGTCCATGAGTCTAAACTAAACTAGTTAGGTCCATAACCCAAGTCCAAAATAATAAACTAAAATATAATAATAATTAAAATAATATAATAAATAATTATTCACATGCATAATATTTAATTAATTATGGAATGACCAAAATATCCTTTCCTAAAAATGTGGTAGTGACAAGTCTACCCTCCATAAAATAATTTAGTCTACGAAATTCAAAGACGAAAACTATTCCAAGAAAATAATAAAATAGAACAAAAGAGCAGAACATAACTATGAAAGAACATACCTCAAGGCACAAACAAATATGGATAATACTCTCGCATTTTATCCTCTATTTCCCAGGTATACTTTCCCGGAGAGTGATGCCTCCATGCGACGCATACCAAAGGAATAGTCTGGTTTCTCAGCACCTTCTCTCTCTGATCCAGAATCTTAACTGGCTGCTTTGGATAGCTAAGAGTAGGGCCCACCTCTATCTCTGAGTGATACAACACGTGACTAGGATCAGCCACGTACCATCTCAACTGTGACACAAGAAATACGTTGTGTACTCCCTCCAGTACAGGTGCAAGTCTAGTCTATAAGCAACTATACCGACCCTCTCTAGTATAGTGAAAGGTCTGATGAATCGTAGACTAAGCTTCCCGCTTCCACCGAAGTAAATCATGCCTCGTGTCGGAGAAATCCTCAAAAATACCAAACCACCCACCTAGAACAAAATACAACCTTAAGAACTTAACTATAAATACAACTAATAACAAGCACAAAACAAAAATCTAAACTATACCTCAAACTCCAAAGGTCTCCGATGGCTATCGACCAATGCCGTTGTTTGTCCTGCGCCACTTGAAGTCTGTCTCTGATCAGCTGAACCTTCTCCGCTGCATTCACAACCATCTCTGGCCCCAGAAAAACTCTTTCTCCAAAATTGTCCTATGACAAGGGAGTACGACATCTCCGATCGTACAGAGCTTCAATAGGTGACATCTCTATACTAGCCTGGTAGCTGTTGTTGTAAGCAAAGTCTACCAAATAGAGATGGTCCTCCCAAGATCCCCTAAAATCTAGTACACAAGTGCACAATATATCCTCGAGAGTCTAAATAGTCCTCTTTGACTGTCCATCTATCTGGGGATGATATGCAGTACTGAACTTGAGCTGGGTGTCCAAACTCGCCTGTAAACTCCTCTAGAAATGAAAAATAAAATGATTATCCCGATCTGAGACTATGCTGGTGAAACTTCATATATCCTGACGATCTGTCTCACATACATCTCTGCCAGCTTTTTCGTAGATAACCCCACCTTAAAAGGCAAAAAGTGGGCCGACTTGGTCAACCTGTCAACGATGACCTAAATGGCATCTTTTCCCTGCAGATTGTGGAAGTACGGACACAAAATCCATAGTAATGTGCTCCTACTTCCACTCTAGAATGGATAATAACTGAAGTAAACCTCCTGGCCTCTGCCTCTCGGCTTTCACCTGCTGGCACACTAAGCATCTGGATACAAACTGTGCCACTTCCCTCTTTATGCCATACCACTACACACTCTCTCATATATCCCGATAAATCTTTTTAGCACCTGGATGCATGTAATACTGAGAGTGTTGTGCTTCCTGCAATACCTCTTCAAGCAGCTCCCCACTAGGCACACACAATCTAACTCTATGCCTCAAAGATCTATCCTCTGCAATAGTGAAATCATCCTCCAATCCTGCTCTCACCTGAGCTCTGATACTCCTCAGAGATACATCCTCATACTGTGCTGCCTTGATCTTATCCATCAAATCTGAGTGTATCTGCAATCCCTATATTTGTATAGCAAAACTAGGAACTATCACCTCAATACCCAAGCTCTCCAAGTCCTCCAATAGATATCGATCCTGCGTCAAGAACATAGCTACCGGATACCTGCTCAAGGCATCGGTAACTATATTGGCTTTTCTAGGATGATGCTGCAAAGAGATGTCAAAATCCTTCATCAATTCCAACTACCGACACTGTCTCATGTTCAACTACTTCTATGTAAAAATGTACTTCAAGCTCTTGTGGTCTGTGAAGATATCCACACGCTCTCCGTACAAATAGTATTTCCATAACTTCAGGACAGAGATGACTGTTGCTAACTCCAAATCATGGGTAGGATAGTTCTTCTCATGAGAAAGCAATTACCCAGATGCATAAGCAATCATTTTCCCATTCTGCTGAAGAACAAAAACTAAACCTGTCCCCGATGCATCACTATAAATAGTGAAACCTCTAGACCATGATAGCAACATCAAAACCGGAGATGACGTCAACCTCTTCTTCATTTCCTCAAAAGCAACTTGGTAATCCTTCGTCCAAACAAACCCTACAACCTTTCTGGTGAGTCTGGTCATCGGCTCGACAATCCTAAAAAATTCTTGCATAAACTTTCTGTAATAGCCTACCAATCCCAAGAAACTCCTGATCTTTGCTACCGAACTCGGGGTCTTCCAAGACTCTACTGCTGCGATCTTATTTGGATCCACTGAAATACCATCACCAGTCACAACATGCCCCAAGAACTCTACCTTGTCTAGGAAGAACTCACACTTGGACAACTTTCCATACAGCTTCTTCTTCCTCAGCACCTCCAACACAATCTGCAAATGCTTCTCTTGCTCCTCCGGTATCTTCTAGTATATGAGTATGTCATCGATGAACACAACCACGAACTTGTCAAGGCACTGATGGAACACCTTATTCATCAAGTTCATAATTACCGTCGGGGCATTAGTCAACCCAAACTGTCACTACCATATTTTCTAGGAAAGGGCATTTTCGTAATTTCCTATTTAATTAGTTATTGTGCTTGATAAATAATTATTTATGGTATTATTTAATTATTGTTTGATATTATTTATTTAATTTGGACTTGTGTTAGTGGACCTAACTAGTTTAATTTGGACCCATGGACCAACATGAATTAATTAGTTAAACTTAGCCTATTTAGAAAGCCCATTGTTAAGGAGATAGATTAAATTAATTAAATCATTAAACTAGAAGCTTTCTTTCTTAATTATTTCTTCATGAGAGGCCCCAAGGGGTATAATGGACATTATATGATTACTTGAGGGAGAGGAATAGGGGCCGGCCTATATAAGTAGAGGGGGAAAACATTTTCTCCTCTTTTTCATTCCAAATATAGATCTAGAATTTCTTACTACCAAATTTCCTTTATTCCCACTTCATTTACCTACCAAATTCATTCTAATTCCTTCCTAAATCACCATTAGAGACTTGAGAAGCAAGGATCTAGAAGGAGGAAGCAAGGATCTAAAAAGAGGAGCAAGTATTTATAATTTGGAAGCAATTTTATCTCAATTGGAGGTTTCATTGGGAATCCATCTCCCAATAGGTATAATTCAGTTTTTTCCCTTAAAATAGCTTTTAAATCTGAGATTTAATTATGGAAAATCAACCCATATGCATCTACTACCCATAGGATTTGGTTTTGTACTCATAGGAGGCCTATTGAGAAAGTTATGGTACTTTTTGTGTCAATTTTGGGGGAATTCCGATATTGACATTTGTTGTGTGTGTCAATTTATACTATAGATCAATTTGGCATGTGTTTATGTGTTTGTGGCTAGTGTCGTTTCCACAATTGGGTACGTGTAGGTCGTATCCCAATAATTTGGTGATACGTGTTATTTTAGGGGTTTTTCCTCCCACACGGGACTTTGTACATGTCGTATTTTGACACGGATACATAGATCTATATTTGACACTTTATTTTGTTCATAAATATTATATATGACTTGCTTGTGTCCTTCGGGGTAAAATTGGATGTGTGGTTGACTCGTGTTACATACGTATCCTAGATCTAGTGGGATACGGTATGATACTCTCCATTTGATGTGTATTTATGTGTAGATCTAATTATTGTGCTTTTAATTCCTAAATTATAATTGTGTATATATATATATATATATATTATATGTATTATGGTGTATTTATTATAATGTTTATTGTAGCATAGATCTATGTATTATATATGTACTAATAGAATATATATTATGTAGCTTTCTTCTACATGGATTAGTATATATGTTATAATATATGTTAGGGATATAAATATATGTATGTGTTTTAATAAAATATATGTGTATGTTTAATTAAGTAATTAGATTATTTATAGTTATTATATGATTATTTATATATATGTATAGATGTATATTTATTATATATGTTGTATGTGTGTGTTGTTGCTATATTAAATATGTACATAATAATAGGAGAGGGTATGTATAGTTATATATATATATATATATATATATATATATAGGTTTTCAGTGACGGAGTATTGGTGACAGCTGTCGCTGTAGCTAGAGGCGGCGCCATTAATGACAGCAGCCGCTGTCATTAATGAGAGGCAGCAGTGGCAGGAAATAGCAGCAGTGGCGACAGTGGGAGTGGTGACGGTTACAAACTGTTACCAAAGCAGCAGCAGCAGTACAGATTTCCAAACAGTAACAGTGACGACGGCTTCAGTGACAGCCAGAACTGCACTAAAAGCCTGGCATCAGTGTATCCGTGTTTTTCAACACTGTTTTCTGTGACGGTTAGGTATATTTATGTATATGTGTTTATATACTTATATATATATTTATATGTATTGATATTGAGATAATATACTATTATTGCTATATTCCTTATTTGTATAATATTAGTATATATTTTTATATTATATATGAGGGTAATTATTATATCAAGGTATTGAGTATTACCTTGTGAAAACCAAGGTAAGTGGGATACTCAAGATACGGGGTTTGGATATCAAGATTGTGATTTTTGTTGAGATACCAAGTTTGTTCAAAACTATGGTACCTATTTGATGTGTAAATTAATATTCTATATTA
Organism: Iris macrosiphon; assembly: GCA_036927795.1. NCBI lineage: Eukaryota > Viridiplantae > Streptophyta > Magnoliopsida > Asparagales > Iridaceae > Iris > Iris macrosiphon. The sequence continues at coordinate 104,265,155 of JAYESA010000012.1, read as the reverse complement.
TTATACATAATTGTCCGGAGATACGGTATCCTAATATTTTAGGATGTAATTTTTATGACTTAGATTTTAATATCTTGATCCAAGATTTTTGTGTTAGACTTTTGCAACCTAGAATTAGATAGTTGACCTTGGTTTGACCATAGTTGACCATAGTTGGCCTTAGAGTTGACCATAGTTGACTTTTGACTTAGAATTGACTTATTGACCTAGAAGTTGACTAGTTTAACTTATTCTCTTTTCGGAACCTTATTTTGATATTGTATTCTATATCTAGGTCTTCGAGGCACTGAGTCAGACATCTGTGAGACTATTCATTGGACTTCAGGTGAGTACATTCTCTGATAGTTTCTCATTTATGATATCCTCTATGTTCATTGTATCTAGTATAGATATCCATGTTCTCTTGACACTATGGTTACACAGATTGGTATATCCGTATCTCGTCATGAGATGTTATTCCTTGGTATATGGTGTATATGGCGCAAGTATTATTTCATTGGTTATCTTGTAGATATACAGACACTGATTCAAGAAAAGATTCGCTATCTTCTTAGGGAATCTCATACCATAGCATACCGTGGTTGGATCTATTATACCAGTTGAGGGTGGAGAGTATTAGTATAGATATGTGATTAATATCCCTATTGTATCAAGTACTGATTACTGAATATTGTTGATCATACACCGCACATATGATTAGCCAGGCCGTATTGCATCTTGCCTAAGCCGATCACATGTTATGCTAGTACTCACACACTTAGTCATTAGTATTCTTGTTTCATTGGCATATTGTTCATTATTGTATTTATTTCCAGTATTTTCTTATTATATATATATCTCTTGTATCTATTATGTATCTTGTTTATCCACAGCTATTTACTGTTATATAGTTTTTATTATTGATTAGAACTGTTGTTAGAGATGTACTCTGCTCCTTTTCTGACAGGATATATTTTTCCAGATGACACTGAGGAGTGGTACCCTACCCATTTTGGACCCCAGGATGTTATGGGTTTAGATTCTGAGACCCTGGCTCAGGAGGGACTTATCCCAACTGAGACAGTTGACCCTGGAATTGTAGCTTCGTAGTATTCTTTGTACTGGATTTGTCTCCAGCTTATTTTTGTACTTCTTCAGACTCATTAATGTATTATTTTAGACTCATGAGTTGTATTGTGACTATTCTATTCTTTATCTGATTCGTACTCATTTCTATCTTAGTTCTGTGATTGAGTATACTATCATTATTGGTGGTTCATTATATTGTTAGATAGATTATCTAGACAACGTTCTACCGCTGATTCTGCGGTGTAGGCTGGGCGTTGTTTTCGACTTGTACCATTACACCGGGAGCGGGTCGTGACACATTTTTGGTGGTGGCCCATGCAGGTATAGCTTCACAAAGTATGTGATATCGTGGTAGTGCGATAATTTAGTTGTACTACTTTTAGCCTGCAATAGGATATAAAAAATAGGCTGAGATACTCAATCATACCTAGGAAAATTCTTTTGATTCAACTATTCTCCTTTAATATTGATACTTGATCTCTTAATCTGTCCTTTCCTTGATGTCTTATATCTTATGCCATATTGATTCTTTCTTTCGCTTTGTCTCAGGATGCCACCTAAGACTAGATCGCAGCAGGGAGAGTAGAGGTCTGCGACATCCTGAGGGCCTGCACCAGTTACTTCTTTGGTGATTGGAGTGTCAGCTGCTTTCGGAGGTCCACCACCTACTCAGAGGACTATGCCAGCGGTATTTGAGGGGCTTCCACCTCCATCTCATGTGCCAGCAGAGGCGTCACAGATGTTTTCACTATTTCATGAGATATTTGAGGCACAGAGGGCTCAGTCAGAGGCACATCAGAGGCAGACCGACGTTCTACGACAGGGCATCGAGAGTGATCATCAGCTTGCTTATGCTGTAGTCGAAAGAGGAGTTCCGATCCAGCAACAAGATGTTCCTCAGGTTGCTCAACTTTGGCCAGGCAACATTCAAAACTTTAAGAAACTGGAGCCTAGGGTTTTTAAGGGACGGAGGGCATCGTCTATGCTGATGATTGGCTTGAGGACATTGAGCGTCTTATGAGGGTATCCTATCTTTCTAAGGATCTGAAGGTTGAGACAGTAGGACTTCAACTGTTTGACGTCGCTCGTACTTGGTTCAGGAATGAGCTGGTTCTGGTTGACGTAGGACAATCTTGGGAGGTATTCAAGGACCTTTTCAAGAAGAAGTTTTTTGCCTGGGCAGACAAGCTAGACTTGGAGAGACAGTTTGAGAGTCTCATTCAGGGGAGCATGTATGTGGAGGAGTATGTTGCAGAGTTTAGCAGGTTGATCCGATTTATAGAGTATCTTGTGAGAGAGCCGAAGGTTTGAGCTATTCGTTTCTATGAGGGTCTAAACTGGGAAGTAAAGATTCTCATTCTGTCTTTTTATGAGACATACTCGGAGATACTTGCGGAGGCACGCAAGGTTGAGCGGGAGTTGGGTTTAAAGCCTAAGAGAGACCGTGATTCTTTTCTGGGAGCCAACGGCAGTACAGTATCTGCCAAACGTCCTTATTTCTAGTACAGACCTTTCCAGCAGCCATAGCAGAACCAGACTCCAGCTAGAGCACCTTTTTATCAGGCACCTCAACAGCAGGGATAGTTACAACAAGCTCCATGCAACTACTGTAAGAAGCCCAGCCACATCTGGGAAGTTTGTAGGAGGAGGCTAGGAGTTTGTTTGTATTATGGTACTGAAGGGCATTAATCGAGGGAGTGTCCTCATCATGCAGTTCAGGGAGAAGCTATGGCTCCAAGGGCACAGACGAGACCACCTGTAGCACAGTCGAGGGGACCGCTTTCGACACAACATCAGCGTTTTGTCCAACATCAACAGCAGGGAGGTGCTCGGCAGGGACGAGCGTTTGCTATGACCGTCGAGGAGGATAAACCCACCAGAGATGTCATCGCAGGTTCTATTCTTCTTGATTCTATTTCAGCTTTAGCTTTGTTTGATTATGGTGCTTTCCATAGTTTTGTATCTATTTCTTTTGCTCTGAAGCATAGTTTGGTAGCTGAGTCTTTGCTTAGGACTTGCAAGATCATGACCGAGGAAGGCATTATCCTCGTTAATGATATTTGCAAGGATCGAAGAGGTACCCTTGGAGGCCGGGAGTTGAATGCGTGTCTACTTGTAATGCTACTTCCGAGCTACGACATTGTACTTGGGATGGATTGATTGAGTAGACACAGTGCTAGCATAGATTATAGAGGAGGTAGAGTTTTGTTTGGTCCGCCAGGAGAGACAGAGTTCGAGTTTGCTATAGAGGAACTACAGAGCAGGGAGAAGGCATTATTTTTGGAGCTATGGTGGAAGACAAGGAGTTGCCACATCCGTTGATAGCAGAGTTCTTGGATGTATTTCCTGAGAAATTGCCAGGATTATCCCCAGATCGAGATGTTGAATTTTCTATAGACTTGGTGCCAGGTACAGAACCAATTTTATAGCATGTCTATAAAGTAAACAACAACGAGCTGGTCGAGTTGAAGAAGCAGGTGGACAAATTACAGGGTAAGGGGTTTATCAGATAGAGTTCTTCACCATGAGGAGCCCCGATATTGTTTGTACCGAAGAAGGATAGATCGGTGCACATGTGCATTGATTACAGGGCTTTGATTAATCTCACTATCAAGAATAAGTATCCTTTGCCACAGATTGATGATCTGTTTGATCAGTTGAGTGGTGCGAAGGTATTTTCTAAGATAGATTTGAGATCAGGCTACCATCAGGTGAAGGTGAAATCGGAGGATATACCGAAGACTGCTTTTAGAACTCGGTATGGTCAGTACGAGTTTATGGTGATACCGTTTGGTTTGACTAATGTACCAGCGGTATTTATAAACTTAATGAACAAGGTGTTCCACCAGTACCTTGACAAGTTCGTGGTGGTGTTCATCGATGACATACTCATATACTAGAGGACACCGGAGGAGCATGAGGAGCATTTGAGGATTGTATTGGATGTGCTGAGGAAGTAGAAGCTGTACGGGAAGTTGTCCAAGTGTGAGTTTTTCTTAGACAAGGTAGAATTCTTGGGGCATGTTGTGACTGATGATGGTATTTCCGTGGATCAGAAAAAGATTTCAGCAGTGGAATCTTGGAAGACCCCGAGTTCGGTAGCAGAGATCAGGAGTTTCTTGGAATTGGCAGGTTATTACAGGAAGTTTATGCAAGATTTTTTAAGGATTGCCGAGATGATGACCAGACTCATAAGGAAGGATGTGGAGTTTGTTTGGACGGAGGATTGCCAGGTTGCTTTTGAGGAGTTGAAGAAGAGTTTGACTTCTGCTCCTATTTTGATGTTGCCATCAGGATCCGGAGGTTTCACTATTTATAGTGATGCATCAGGGAAGGGCTTAGGTTGTGTTCTTCAGCAGCATGGGAAAGTGATTACCTATGTATCCAGGCAATTGTGTCCTCATGAAAAGAACTATCCTATCCATGATTTGGAGTTGGCAACAGTCATCTTCACTCTAAAGTTGTGGAAACATTATTTCTACAGAGAGCTTATGGAGATCTTCACATACCACAAAAGCTTGAAGTACATTTTTACACAGAAGGAGTTGAACATGAGGCAGCGTCGATGGTTGAAACTGATAAAGAATTTTGATATCTTTGTGTAATATCATCCTGGGAAAGCCAATATAGTTGCCGATGCTTTCAGCAGGTATCCGATAGCCATGTTCTTGACGCATGATCAATATTTGTTGGAGGACTTGGAGAGCTTGGGCATTGAGGTGATTATTCCTGGTGGTGCTATGCAGATATGGGGATTACAGATACACTCAGATTTGATGGACAGGATCAAGGCAGCACATTATGAGGATGTATCCCTGAGGAGTATCAGAGCTCAGGTGAGAGTAGGATTGGAGGATAATTTTACTATTGCAGAGGATGAATCTTTGAGGCATGGAGTTAGATTGTGTGTGCCTAGTAGGGAGCTACTTGAGGAGGTATTGCAGGAAGTGCATCACTCTCAGTATTCCATGCATCCATGTGCTAACAAGATGTATGGGGATATACAATAGAGTGTGTGGTGGTATGGCATAAAGAGGGAAGTGGCACAGTTTGTATCCAGATGCTTTATGTGCTATCAGGAATAAGCCGAGAGTCAGAGGCCAGGAGGTTTACTTTAGTCGTTACCCATTCCAGAGTGAAAGAGAGAACTCATTACTATAGATTTTGTGTCCAGACTTCCATGATCTCCAGGAGAAAAATATGCGATTTGGGTCATTGTTGATAGGTTGACCAAGTCGGCCCACTTCTTGCCTTTGAAGGTGGGGTTGTCTACGGAGAAGCTAACAGAGATGTATGTGAGGCAGATCGTTAGAATACATAGAGTTCCTATCAGCATTGTCTCAGATCAGGATAGTCGTTTCACTTCTTATTTCTGGAGGAGTTTGCAGGAGAGTTTGGGCACTCAGCTCAAATTCAGTACTGCATATCATCCCCAGACAGATGGGTAGTCAGAGAGGACTATTCAAACTCTCGAGAATATGTTGTGCACTTGTCTACTAGATTTCAGGGGTTCTTGGGAGGACTATCTCCATTTGGTAGAGTTTGCTTACAACAACAGTTACCAGGCCAGTATAGAGATATCACCTTTTGAAGCTTTGTATGGTCGAAGGTGTCATACTCCTTTGTCATGGGACGATGTTGGAGAGAGAGTTTTGCTTTGGCTAGAGATGGTTGTGGATGCAACAGAGAAGGTTTAGTTGATCAAAGACAGACTTCGAGTGGCGAAGGACAGACAGCGGCATTGGACCGATAGCCATCAGAGACCTTTGGAGTTCGAGGTATAGTTTAGATTTTATTTTGTGTTTGTTCTTGGTTGTTTATTTTAGATTAAGTTCTTAAGGTGGTATTTTATTCTAGGTGGGTGGTTTGGTGTTTCTGAGGATTTCTCCGACACGAGGCACGATTTGCTTCGGTGGAGGCAGAAAGCTTAGTCCATGATTCATCGGACCTTTCACTATTCAAGAGAGGGTCGGTACAGTTGCTTATAGACTAGACTTGCCACCTACATTAGAGGGAGTGCACAACGTGTTTCACGTGTCACAGTTGAGATGATACGTGGCAGATCCTAGTCATGTATTAGATCACTAGGAGATAGAGGTGGGCCCTACTCTTAGCTATCCAGAGCAGCCAGTTGAGATTCTGGATCGAAGAGAGAAGGTGCTGAGGAACCAGACTATTCCTTTGGTGCTCGTCGCATGGAGGCATCACTCTCCGGGGGAGTCTACCTGGGAGAGAGATGATGAAATACGAGAGCGTTATCCATATTTATTTGTGCCTTGAGGTATGTTATTTCCTAGTTATGTTATGTTCGTTGTTATATCCTTTCATAGTTAGTTATGATTCTTTAGTTCTGTTCTGTTATTTTCTGGGGGTAGTTTTCGTCTTTGAATTTCGAGGATGAAATTAATTTAAGGAGGGAAGACTTGTCACTACCACATTTTTTAGGAAAGGGTATTTTAGTAATTTCTTATTTAATTAGTTATTGTGCTTGATAAATAATTATTTATGGTATTATTTAATTATTGTTAGATATTATTTATTTAATTTGGACTTGTGTTAGTGGATCTAACTAGTTTAGTTTGGACCCATGGACCAACATGAATTAATTAGTTAAACTTAGCCCATTTAGAAAGCCTATTGTTAAGGAGATATATTAAATTAATTAAATCATTAGACTAGAAGCTTCCTTCCTTAATTATTTCTTCATAAAAGGCCCCAAGGGGTATAATGGACATTACATGATTACTTGAGGGAGAGGAATAGGGGCCGGCCTATATAAATAGAGGGGGAAAATTCTTTCTTCTCTTTTTCATTCCAAATATAGATCTAGAATTTTCCACTACCAAATTTTCTTCATTCCCACTTTATTTTCCTACCAAATTCATTCCAATTTCTTTCCAAATCACCATTAAAGACTTAAAAAGTTAAGATCTAGAAGGAGAAAGCATTGACCGACAAAGAGGAGCAAGGATCTACAATTTGGAAGCAATTTTATCTCAATTTGAGGTTTCATTGGGAATCCATCTCCTAATAGGTATAATTTAGTTTTTCCCTTAAAATAGATTCTAAATCTGAGATTTAATCATGAAAAATCAACCCATATGCATGTACTACCTATAGGATTTGATTTTGTGTTCATAGGAGGCCTATTGAGAAAGTTATGGTACTTTTTGTGTCAATTTTGGGAGAATTCTGAGATTGACATTTGTTGTGTGTGTCAATTGATCTATATTTGACACTTTGTTTTGTTCATAAATATTTTATGTGACTTGCTTGTGTCCTTCGGGGTACAATTGGATATGTGGTGGACTCGTGTCACATACGTATCCTAGATCTAGTAGGATACGATGTGATACTCTCCATTTATTGTGTATTTATGTGTAGATCTAATTATTATGCTTTTAATTCTTGAATTATAATTGTGTGTATATATATATATATATATATATATATATATATATTATATGTATTATGGTGTATTTATTATAGTGTTTATTGTAGCATAGATCTATGTATTATATATGTACTAATAGAATATATATTATGTAGCTTTCTTCTACATGCATTAGTATATATGTTATAATATATGTTAGGAATATAAATATATGTATATGTTTTTATAAGATATATGTGTATATTTAATTAAGTAATTAGATTATTTATAGTTATTATATGATTATTTATATATATGTATATATGTATATTTATTATCTATGTTGTATGTGTGTGTTGTTGCTATATTAAATATGTACATAATAATAGGAGAGGGTATGTATAGTTATTATTATTATTATTATATATATATATATATATTTAAATTTAAATTTATTTTGGGTGATATATATATATATATATGTATATATATATGTATATATATATATATATTTAGGTTTTCAGTGACGGAATATTGGCGATAGCAGCCACTGTCACAAAGCAGCAATAATCGCTGTAGCTAGAGGCAGCGCCATTAATGACAGCAGCCGCTGTCATTCATGAGAGGCAGCAGCAACGGGAAATAGCAGCAATGGCGACAGTGGGAGTGGTGACGGTTGTAAACCGTCACCAAAGCAACAACAACAATGCAGATTTCCAAACAGCAGCAACGACGACGGCTTCAGTGACAGCCAAAATTGTTACTAAGAGCCTGGTATCAGTGTATCAGTATTTTTCAACACTGTTTTCAGTGAAGGTTAGGCAGATTTATGTATATGTGTTTATATACTTATATTTATATATATATGTATATATATGTATTGATATTGAGATAATATACTATTATTGCTATATTCCTTATTTGTATAATATTAGTATATATTTATATATTATATATGAGGCTAATTATTATATCAAGGTATTGAGTATTACCTTGTGGAAACCAAGGTAATTGGGATACTCAAGATACGGGGTTTGGGTATCAAGATTATGATTTTTGTTGAGATACCAAGTTGGTTCAAAACCATGGTACCTATTTGATGTATAAATTAATATTCTATATTATTATACATAATTGTTTGGTATATATATATTGTGATGTTTACCTTGGAAGTTACGTATCCAGAGATACGGTATCATAATATTTTAGGATGTAGTTTTTATGACTTAGATTTTAATATCTTGACCCAAGATTTTTGTGTTAGACTTTTGCAACCTATAATTAGATAGTTGACCTTGGTTTGACCATAGTTGACCTTAGAGTTGACTATAGTTGACTTTTGACTTAAAATTGACTTATTGACCTAGAAGTTGACTAGTTTAACTTATTCTCTTTTCGGAACCTTGTTTTGATGTTGTATTCCATATCTAGGTCTTCGAGGCACTGAGTTAGACATCTGTGAGACTATTTATTGGACTTCAGGCAAGTACATTCTCTGATAGTTTCTTATTTATGATATCCTCTATGTTCATTGTATCTAGTATAGATATCCATGTTCTCTTGACACTATGGTTAAACGGATTGGTATATCCGGATCTCATCATGAGATGTTATTCTTTGGTATATGGTGTATATGGTTCAAGTATTGTTTCATTAGTTATCTTGTACATGTACAGACACTGATTCTCGGAAAGAGTTGCTATCTTCTTGGGGAATCTCGTGCCATAGCATACCGTGGTTGGATCTATTATACCAGCCGAGGGTAGGGAGTATTAGTATAGATATGTGATCAATATCCCTATTGTATTAATTACTGATTACTAAATAGTGTTGATCATACACCATAAGTATGATTAGCCAGGCCGTATTGCATCTTGCCCAAGCCGATCACATGTTAAGCTAGTACTCACACACTTAGTCATTAGTATTCTTGTTTCATTGGCATATTGTTTATTATTGTATTTATTTTTAGTATTTTCTTATTGTATATATTTCTCTTGTATCTATTATACATCTTATTTATCCACAACTATTTACTGTTACATAGTTTTTATCATTGATTAAAACTGTTGTTAGAGATATACTCTGCTTCTTTCCTGACTGGATATATTTTTCCAGATAACACTAAGGAGTAGTACCCTACCTATTATGGACCCCAGGATGTTATGGGTTTAGATTCTGAGACCCTGGCTCAGGAGGAACTTATCCCAACTGAGACAGTTAACCCTGGATTTGTAGCTTCGTAATATTCTTTGTACTGGATTTGTCTCCAACTTATTTTTGTTCTTCTTCAGACTCATTGATGTATTATTTTAGACTCATAAGTTGTATTATGACTATTCTATTCTTTATCTGATTCGTGCTCATTTCTATCTTAGTTTTGTGATTGAGTATACTATCATTATTAGTGGTTCATTATATTGTTAGATAGATTATCTAGACAGTGTTCTACCACCGATTCTGCGGTGTAGGCTGGGTGTTATTTTCGATTTGTACCCTTACATCAGGAGCGGGTCGTGATACAAACGACATCACCATAAACTCATACTGACCATATCGAGTTCTAAAAGCAGTCTTCGGTATGTCCTTCGGCTACACTTTCACCTGGTGGTAGCCTGATCTTAAATCTATCTTAAAAAATACCTTGGCACCACTCAACTGATCGAACAAGTCATTAATTCATGGCAAAGGGTATTTATTCTTGATAGTAAGATTATTTAATACCCTGTAATTAATGCACATATGTACTGATACATCCTTCTTCGGTACAAATAATACTGGGGCTCCCCACGGTGAATAACTCGATCTGATAAATCCCTTATCTTGCAATTTGACCACCTGCTTCTTCAGCTCGACCAACTCGCTATTGTTTATTTTATAGAGATACGGCAAAATTGGTTCTGTACCTGGCATCAAGTTTATAGAGAATTAAATATCTTGATCTGGCAACAATCCTGACAATTCCTAAGGAAACACATCCAAAAATTCTGCTATCAACGGATGCGACAACTACTTATCTTCTACCATAGCTCCACAAATAATGCCTTCTTCCTGCTCTGTAGCTTCTCTAGCAAACTCGAACTGTAGCTCTCCTGACAGACCAAACAAAACTCTACCTTCTCTATAATCTATACTAGCACGGTGCCTACTCAACTAATCCATCCCGAGTACAATATCGTAGCTCAGAAGTGGCATTACAAGTTGACACGAACTCAACTCCCAGCCTCCTAGAGTAACTCTCCGATCCTTACAAATATCATTAACCAGGATAATGCCTCCCCGGTCATGATCTTGCAAGTCCTAAGCAAAGACTCAGCTGCCAAACCATGCTTTAGAGCAAAAAAAATAGATACAAAACTATGGGAAGCACTACTATCAAACAATGCTAAAATTGGAATAGAGTTAAGAAGAATAGAACCTGCAATGGCATCTCCGGTGGGCTCATCCTCCTCGATGATCATAGCAAATGCTTGTCCCTGATGTGTACCTTCTTGATACTGATGTTGGACATAATACTGCTGCTGTGTCAGAATTGGTCCCTTCGGCTGTACTGCAGGTGGTCTTGCCTGTGTCCTCAGAGCTGAAGCTGCTCCCTGAACTGTACGACGAGGACACTCTCTTATCTGATGCCCTTCAGTACCACAATACAAACAAACTCCCAATCTTTTCCTACAAACTTCTCTGATATGGCTGGGCTTCTTGCAGAAGTAGCAGGAAACTTACTGTGACTGCCTCTGCTGCTATGGTGCCTAGTGAAATAGTGTCCTAACTGGAGTCTGGTGCTACTGTGGTTGCTGGAAAGGCCTAGACTGAAAATGATGATGCTTAGCAGATACTATACTGCTGTTGGCCCCCAGAAAAGAATCACGGTCTCTCTTGGGCTTCAAATCCAACTCCCGCTCAACCTTGCGTGCCTCCGCAAGTGTTTCCAAGTATGTCTCATAAAAAATGAAATAAGGATCTTTACTTCCCAGTTTAGACACTCATGAAAACAAATAGCCTGAACCTCCGGCTCTCTCACCAAATACTCTGCAAATTAGCTCAGCCTGCCAAACTCTGCAGCGTACTCCTCCACAGATATGCTCCTCTGAATAAGTCTCACAAACTGCCTCTCCAAGTATAGCCTGTCTTTCCGAGCGAAGAATTTCTTCTTGAAAAGGTCCTTAAACACTTCCCAAGATTATCCTACGTCAACAATTATTGGCTCATTCCTGAACCAAGTGCTGGCGACGTCGAATAGTTGAAGTCCCACCTCTAGAACCTACAGATTCTCAGAAAAATAGAACATCCTTATAAGACGCTCAATATCCTCGAGCCAATCATCAGCATAGATGATGCCCTCCATCCCCTTGAAGACCCTAGGCTCCAGCTTCTTGAAGTCCTGAATTCTGCCTGGCCAAAGCTGAGCAACCTGAGGAACAACCTGCTACTGGACCGAAACTCCTCTTTCTACTACGGCACGAGCAAGCTGATGAGCACTCTCGATGCCCTACCATAGGACGTCAGTCTGTCTCTGATGTGCCTCAGACTGAGCCCTCAGCGCCTCCAATATCTTACGAAACAGTGAGAACATTTGTGTCGCATCTGCTGGCACAGAAGATGGAGGTGGAAGTCACTCAGATACAGCTGGCACAGTCCTCTGAGTTGGTGGTGAACCTCTGAAAGTAGTTGACACTCCAATCACCAGAGAAGTGACTGGTGTAGGCCCTCGGGATGTCACAGACCTCTCAGAAGCTGCTCTCCTTTGCTGCGATCTAGTCTTAGGCGACATCCTGAGACAAAGCGAAAGAAAGAATCAATATGGCTGATAATATAAGACACTCAAAGGAAGGACAGATTAAAAGATCAAGTATCAATTTTAAGAAAGAATAATTAAATAAATCAAAATAGTTTTTTCTAGATGTGATTGAGTATTCTCCGCATATAGCCTATATCCTATATCCTGAAACAGGCTTGTAATAGTATACAATTCAGAGCACTACTATGAATCGCACTAATTGTGACCTCGAAGACCTGCATGGGCCACCACTAAAAATATGTCATGACCCACACCCGATGTAGGGATGCAAGTCGGGAACAACGCCCTGCCTACGCTATAGAATCAGTGGTAGAACGCTGTTTGGGTAATCTATCTAACAATATAATAAGCCACCAACAATATTAATATACTCAATCACAGATCTAAGATGGAGAATAGCATAAATATGATAAAGAATAGAATAGTCATAATATAACTCATGAGTCAAAAATAATAACATCAATGAGTCTGAAAAAATACTAAACAACAAGCTGGAGACAAATCCAGTCTAAAAGAATACTAAGAAGCTACAAGTCCCAGGTCATCTGTCTCAGTCGGGATGAGTCCCTCCTGAGCCAGGGTCTCTGACTCTAAGCCCACAACATCCTGAGGCCCGTAATGTGTAGGATACCACTCCTCAATGTCATATGGGAAAAATATATCCAGTCAGGAAAGGAGCAGAGTACATCTCTAACAACAGTTATAATAAATGATAAACACTATGTAACAGTAAATAGATGTGAATATACAAGATACAATAATAAATACAAGAGATATACAATAAAAGAAAATACTATAAATAAATACAAGAATGAACAATATGACAATGAACAAGAATATTAATAACTAAGTGTGTGAGTACTAGCTTTAACATGTGATCGGCTTGGAAACTTGCACAAAATAACTTGCCCAGGAATAATTGTCTGGTTAGTCATACGTGCGGTGTATGACTAATACTCATAAAAAAACAAGACATGCACAAGAAGGGTTTGATCACATATCTGCACTAAAATACTTTCCACCCCCGACTGGTATAGGGGATCCAACCATGGTACGCTATGGCACAGTATTCTCCAAAAAGATAGCGACTCTCCCCGAGAATCAGTGTCTGTACATATACAAGATAAATAATGAACAAGGCTTGCACAAGATATACCATATACCAAAGAATAATATCTCATAACGAGATCCGAAAATACCAATCCGTGTAACCATCGTGTCAAGAAAATATAGATATCTACACTAGATACAATGAACATAGAGGATATCATAAACTAGAAACTATCAGAGAATGTACTCGCCTGAAGTCTGGTTAATAGTCTCACAAATGTCTGATACGGTACCTCAAAGACCTAGATATGGAATATAACATCAATACAATGTTTCAAAAATGAAAATAAGTTAGACTAGTCAACTTCTAGGTCAAAGAGCCATTTCTAAGTCAAAACAATCAAAATAGGTCAACTCTAAGCTAAATCGATCAAACTTGGTCAAACTACCTATTTCTAGGTTGCATGAGTCTATCTCTATGATGTTGGGTTCATAAACTATGAAACTAGGTCACACTAGCTATTTGTAAGATACTAAGATACTGTATCTCATGATACACAAACAAGAGATATAAAATATCACATATGCATATTCAATCAATAATGTGTATAATAATCCTAACTATCGAATGCTATGTGGATACCTTGACTTTGAACCAACTCGATATTGTACCACTAAACACTCATCTTGGTACCCAACCCCATTATCTTGAGTATCCTCAAATATCTTGACACTTACCTTGGTATCTCAAGGTAATGTCACTCTAGCATATAGTTACTACCCACTAACTATATATACTAATACATGTATATATCAGATCAATATATCTTCTAGTATATGCTAACATGAATATTAAATACCAACTACCAAACTGATCACTAACTCCTAATACATATACACATGTACACATATCTACATATATAGACAACTTAAAGATACATAAGTATATATATGTAAATCTATCTCACTAATCACTCATAAGTACATACATATAGTTACTAACCAAACTAGGTAACTATTTAGACTAGCTAAACTACTAAATACTAATCAAACCCCCCTATTTATAATCACTGTGCTGATTGCACAAGGTGTGAAGCTGCTACTGCTTGTATCTGCTGCTGCTACTACTTGTATCTGCTGCAGCTCCTGCTTATATCTGCTGCTGCTGCTGCTGCGCTTCATTGCTACTGCTGCTGAGCTTTGGTTTGCTGCTGCTACTGCACTTAAATTTGTTCCTACTGGTCTTCTTGCGGGTTGAGCCCCCCCCCCCCCCCACATACATCCACACAACCACAGATACAACAACCTATATGTAGATACACCTATATACATATCATCGAATATATATAACTACCTATGTATATATATATAAATCCTTGCTTACACACATATATATATACACATTCATAGGTACACATATAGTATAATATTTACCTCACATATATATATATACATATACATATACACTTAATCCATATATATATATATATATATATATATATCCATACATACATAGCTATAGCTATATATAACTTATTACATGTACATGTGCATACCATATTATATAGATACACATAATATCAATATATATATATACACACACACAATCACATAACTATATATATATATATATATATATATATATATATATATATATATATATATATAACTATATGGTATCATATAATTACATATACTTATACATATACATGGATACACTTATATATACATAGATATATATCCAATAGTATCTTATATATATATCTATATACATATATATAATGTTTATACTTATACATATAACTACATATGCCACACATAGCTAAGAATAATAGAATTTAGATCTAGAAATGAAATACAACAAACACGTGGAGTCTATCGCACCCGTATCATACTAGATCAGTAATACACTTGCAATATGAGTCCACCACACAACCAAACATACCCCGAAGGACACGAGCATGCCTAATATATTATTTATGAACAATATGAAGAGTCAAACACATATCTACATGTCCATGTCAAAATATGACATACACAAAGTCCCCTGTCGGAGGAAAAATTCTCAAATCAAT
Source organism: Iris macrosiphon (assembly GCA_036927795.1). Classification (NCBI taxonomy): domain Eukaryota; kingdom Viridiplantae; phylum Streptophyta; class Magnoliopsida; order Asparagales; family Iridaceae; genus Iris; species Iris macrosiphon. The sequence goes on along the minus strand of JAYESA010000012.1, from coordinate 104,249,791 downwards.
ACGTATCACCAATTTATTGGGATACAACCTATATGTATCCAATTATGTACATGATACTAGCCACAAACACACAAATACATGCCAAGTTGATCTATAGGAACAATTGACAAATACAACAAGTGTCAATATCAGAATTTCCCTAAAATTGACACAAAAAGTACCATAACTTTCTCAATAGGCTTCCTATGAACTTAATTCCAAATCCTTTGGGTAGCCTATGCATATGGATTGATTTCTCATAGTTAAATCTTAGATTTAGAATCTAAATTAAGGATAAAAACTAAATTTTATCTATTGGAAGATGGATTCCCAATGCAACCTCTAAATTTGATGAAAATGGCCTCAAACTTGTAGATCCCTGCTCCTCTTTGTAGATCCTTGCTCCATTTGTCTCCAATGGTGATTTGAAAAGGAATTAGGATAAAATTTGGTAGAAAAATAATGTGGGAATGAGAGAATTTGGTTGAGGGAAATTCTAGATCTAGATTTGAAATAAAAAGAGGAGAGAGAAACTTTCCCTCCCTCTTTAACATGGCCAGCCCCATTGCCCCTTCCTCAAGCTACTATGTAATGTTCAATATATCCCTTGGGGCCTCTCATAAAGAAATAATTAAGGAGGTAAAGTTCTAGTCTAATGGTTTAATTAAACTAATCGTTCTCCTAATCAATGGGCTTCTAAATAGGTTCAATTCCAACAATTAATACATGTTGGTCCATGAGTCCAAACTAAACTAGTTAGGTCCACAACACAAGTCCAAAATAACAAACTAACATCTAATAATAATTAAAATAATATAATAAATAATTATTCACATGCATAATATTTAATTAATTATGAAATAACCAAAATATTCTTTCCTAGGAAATGTGGTAGTGACAAAAAATTAGCTTGATAATTTTACTTTTAATGAGTTATCTGATGCTTTCAATAATTTATTTGAAGATCACAAGAAGCTTATGAATAAGTTTAATTAAGCCCAAAAAAATATTAAATCTTATCAGCTTTAGAATGAAAAGCTTACTTGTCTACTAAATGAAGCTAGAGACTAATCCTCTTCTGATAATTCTGTTTATATCTCCAAACTTAAGCTTAGTTTATAAGAAGCACTTGACTATTTTAATGAAAGTAATCAAGAGAGTGCTAAACTTAAGGATGATTTAGAAAAAGAGAGGAAGAAGTACTCTAATGTCTCACTTAGAATTGATGCTCTTACTGCTAAATATGATAATTTATATGCCACCTCTAAAAATTTAGAGATTAAATTGGGAAAGCAGGTCGTACAACCTACTACTTAGTCTAATATGAGACACATAGCTAAACAAAAGAGCACTCACAATAAGACACCAATAAGTAAACCAAATGCTTCACACTATCATGCATGTAGAACACAACATACTTCACATAATCATATATTTTATTACAAATATCCACGGAAGACACAAAATACCACTTTACATACTCATACTTCTATACCTAACACAAATGCTTATGCTATATGCCATTATTGTGGTCTAAAAGGTCATATTTTATATCAATGCAAGACTAAAAAATTGGTTGATATAAATATGTATAAGTGGGTTCCCAAAGCTAACACATATGGATCAAAATTTTGGATACTAAAGTCTCTGCCTAATGATGTAGGTATAAAGCTTTGTGTCAGAATTTAGCACCAAGGAGAATGTTGGTGATTGCAAAGCTACAAAGGTCATCTTCCAAGTAATTGTACCAACATAAATATGACCAGTTGAGCCACTTTGGTAACGTACTAATTGATTCTTCCTAAATAGCTAATTATAGAATCTAACATGTTCTTAATCAATATTTTGTTAATCTCTCTTATTGATATCTTTAGTTGTTATGTGAGATATGATACTAGCATGCTTAGTTAAATTTCTTGTAGATACTGACATCTAGCATGACTAGTTGTTTAGCTAAAATATTTGTTGTCACTATGGATTCATTTACAATGACACAATTGTTTATGCATGCTTTATACCTTTGAGTAAACTTTATTCATCAAGAATTAGGATTTTGGATTTTGATGGTGTATGATGTTATAGTTATCATTTATACCTGTGAAATCTAAGTTCTTTAAAGTTTAGATTATTTTTGGTTACAAGCCAAAATGGCCCTTTATGTCAAAAAGGCATAAATAGCCTAAGTGACACGGTACTTAAGTATTTTTAGACCACCGTTAGCTGTGATCCGGTCCCTACAGCTAACGCAAGATGATCAATACTTTATTGAATAATAATTTATTAAAGGTTTATTTGCTAATTGATTCCAGAATACAGTAGTGAATCTTAGCCTTATCCTTGAATTTAAATTTGACTTTTAGTATAAACTGTGATATTATGACTTTTAGTAAGCACTATTGGGTATATCTAATTATTGGGTATATCTAATTATTTGAGAACTATGTCACAGTTTAAACTTGAGTTTAGACTCTGACTAGTTGCAATAATATTAGAGAGAAGTTGTTTAATTATCTCTTGCACATGACTAAATATGCATATTTACTTATGCTTCTCTTGCATTATTGTTACCTAATGTTTCTATATTAATATACTGTATCTAGTTTCCTATAATTAGTATCTAGTTCCCAATTGGTAAGTATATGGTTATCATATGCAAGTCATTATTCTACATTATTTCTTGTGTTGACTTTTTAGCTACTTACTCTTTATTTAACACATGATCATATTATATGCTTTCTGTTACTTACCTGTCTTCATGATATATTCTTCGTTTGCGCGGGGGGGGGGGGAGGGGGGCTGTAATCTTTATATTTTGACAAAATGAGAAGAAATATGTGCATATTCGCCAAACGTCGCATGTACTATGGGGGAGCTTATGCATATATAGAAGCTTCTTTATATGTTTTTGATATCAGATGTATCAATATCTCCTATTATGGGGGAACTTATTTTTGATCATGTCAACGGGGGAGAACTAAGTTTAAGTATGTAAGTATATGTTCAAGTAGTATACGTATAGTGATTTGTATTTATTATTTTTTGATTGATTATATTTGTCTTAAAATTAACTATTTTGCCATAATAAAAAAGGGGGAGATTGTTAGCCCAATATTTAAGTTGAGTTTTTAAATATGGCTAATCGATTAAGTTTGGCATAATGATAATTGATCAATCACTATAGTATATTCTACTTAAACTCAACATTCTCTCGATATGCAAATTTGCTTCTGTATATTTCCTTGTTCGTTTAACATGTACTACAAAAAGTAAAAAGAAAAAACTAGCATGGACATATGCAACGATGAAATAATGATGAGCCAACGACGACGTTATACTAGAAGATTTCGTCCAACCGTCTATGACTTATCCGGAGCCTCGCACCCGATGATTTCACTGCACGGTCAGCCGACAAGGGTTGAGGGGGCAGTGCCCCTCATGGGGATTCAGGGGTAAAGCCCCTGAAAGGTATTCAAATTTCTAGATCTGTTTATCTTTGGACAACTGTCGTCAAGAAAAAATGTATATTCAAGTAAGCGAATATTTTAGAAGATTGGTGTCATCGGTTCACTTAGTTTTCAGCTATGTAATTTTCTATTTTGTTTGAGTATAAGAAACATGTATGTTGAGTCATACTGTGGCATATCAATCCTTAACATATTTCCTATAGCTTCCCCAAACAAACAACCAAGTCCAGAACCCAACCAAAACCAAAACCAGACCTACTCAAACCCAGTTATAGAGCTTCTAGTCTGAGGTAGATAGAACTTGGGCCAAACTCGATCCCTGACTGATCTTAAGCCAAACTTGGTGCCCTTAAAATCAATAACCTGATTTTTTGTTCCACCTTGTAACGAGCTGTCCAACGTTCAAATTTTTGAACGTTAGGGGACAGAACTCTGGCCAAAATCTGCGTACACAGACTAGTATAAATAGAGCATGAAATCCCTTATCTTTCAAGATCTTAATCTTCTGAGCTCTACTCCTCTAAGCCATACTCTTCCAAATCTACTTAGCTACAACTTGCTAATCCCCTAAGGTTCCTCAGTACGATTCTGCTAGAAGTTGTGCAAGAGTTATAAAGTGTTATTACTTGGAAAATTTTAAGTTTTACCTCTACGAAGTTGAAGTAGTCGAGCGCTTCAGATCAAAAGTTCGTATCTGTAAAGAAGTGGCAATTCTTCGGATCAAAGCTTGTGTTTCACTGATAGTGGATTCAAACTTCAAGCTAGAGTTCTCGGGCCTGGACTAGTCCTCCACGAGGGAAACCTGGATATATAGCTGTGTTTGCGTTTGCTCTTCTTTATTCTTTACTTTCCATATTATTATTCTATGATTATTTTCTTTTTTAGTAGTTGCTTACTGGACTTAGTCTAATTAGTTTTTAATTTGTCACTATTAACATAAAACTATATTTACCCCCCTCATGAGTTGCCTATACGTAACTTCAGCGGTGTCTATGCCTTGCTTGCCTGGCATATTACAGTAAATATGTATGGCTGAGGAGCTTTTGGGTATGGATCACCCTTTGTTCAAAATTTCCCGAGTTGTGCGAATTATATCTCTTGTTTAACGCAAGGGATTCAGAAGCTTGGGTGTGGATCAACCTTTGCTTGAAATTACTCAAGTTGCGCGAATTGTATCCCTTATTTAAGGCAAGTAATTTTGAAGCTTGGGTGTGGATCACCTTTGCTTGAAATTGCACGAGTTGTGCGAATTATATCCCTTATTTAGTGCAAGAGAATTGTCTACCAAGTCATTGATCTAAAAAGAATTGATAGGGGAACTCACGTCAATCAAAATGCTCTTTTTCTTGTTGGCAGCAACTTTGAGATATGCATGACGAGGTTTGGGCACCCACACTTTATGAGTTTTTCTCGACTTGAGTTCGGATTAGAGGTGAGCACTACCTCCAGAATGGAGCATTTTTTTATATGCCTATTGGTCGAACTTTACGACCAAGGTCTTCTGTATTGAGTTGACTAAAGCAGTGTCGCGTAGAACTATCATGTTCTCATCAGAGGAGAAGGAAGGCCCCAGTAGAGTCGCTATCTTATTTACGATAAAAAGTTTATACGAAACTTTTTTGTTACAAACTATTGAAAAAAAGGTACAAAAAATATTCTAAACAGGAATCTAAGTACAATTGATTCTGGGAAAGTATAGTTGTAAAGATCTGATCTGCGGATGATCATTTTACTCCTTGGTCCATTCGACGATGAAGAAATGCACATGATGATGGAGAACTACACACGAAGATGAAGAAATATAGGGAATACTGCAAACAACTTGGAGAGTTGAACAATAAGAAAGATTTGGCATAACAGTATGAGAAGCTTCTATTTCTCTCACTCTGCTCTTGAATTTCAAAGACTTAAAAATTGTAGCCCTTTCTCTCTATTTGTCTTTATATTCTCCTCTCTGTGGGTATTTTGAAGGTAGCCGCTGCATGTGTCCTGTGTTATCTTGGTTATACAGAACCTGTATTTATATAGTTTATGAGCGGTTACGAGAGTATGTGCGCACTATGGACAGTCAATACTATTTTACCATTATGCGTGCACTTTTGGTGGATTAACAGCCCATGTTCTGCATGAGTGGGTGCCTAACTTACTGCCTGCTTGACACGTAGCTTCCTATACGAGGAAAGCATAAGTCATAAGGGACAGTTATTTTTACACCTTTTAAGAGAAGTACGACATGTAAGACACGTATTCATAACCGCTCACTGTCGGTTAGAATAGTATGTGCACTTTAGAAGTCATATGGAGACTAATGCATTTTTAGTAAGATTGGCACTACGGTACATTTTTGAGGGAGTTAAAACTGTGGCACATTTTTGAGGGAGTTGGTACTGCAGCGCACTTTTGAAGGGATGGTACTGCAGCACACTTTTAAAGAAAATGGCACTACGGCGCACTTTTGAAGAGATTGGCACTATGGTGCACTTTCGAAGAGATTGGAACTACGGCAAACGTTTGAAGAAAATGGCACTGTGACACACTTTTATAGAGATTGCCCATGCAGCACACTTTTGAAGGAATGACACTGCAGTGCACTTTTGAAGAGATTGGCACTGTATCACACTTTTGAAGAGAATAACACTGCGGTTGGGTCACTAAACGATAACCTGGGTCTGCGTGCTGTAGCTCCGCTATAATAATAACCTCTGACTCTTTGATTTCTGTGACTGTCATCTGTCAGTCTGCTGCATATCGAGAGAAAGAAGATCATTTATGCGCCATCTTTTGTAACATTAAGAAAGTGGTCCACTTTTCTTCTCTATAAATAGTGCACCATCTGTAGAAGCATGAAAAATACGCTGGATAGCTCTACGCAACATGGTGATGCAGGGCAGCGTAAACAGGGGACCTCAAGGCCATCAAGAGTGCAACGGAGCTTTTTCGCTGAGCACGGCGTAAAATATGATGGGACCATCCATGTAAATACAGTATGTCCAGGCCGCTTCAGCGTAGACGGGGTGCTTCATCGCCTCCATGGCGTAAAACTCATCCTCTTTCATAGCAGCGTTAAAGTGTACGAGGAACGCTTCGTCTTCCCCAAAATGAACTTGTCAAGTCATGCAGTGAATCTGACATCTGACTCCTGACAAAAAGTGCTGCACGGCTACCCAGACGACGGCTGGAAAGATGGCAGACCACTCGGGACGCGCCCAACAGTATTATGGCGGATCTCTGCATTTAATGCAGAGGATTTGATTAAATATCACCGAACCGTCGTTTACTGACATCCCCTCAGCGGAGACTGCTTTTACGCATACAAGGGGATACGCTGCCTTGTTTTACACAGGCAAACGTGAACTGTTTACGCTCCACGGAAGACAAACAGACTATCACGTCAAAAGCTGCTCTTCGTACAGGGCTCGAGGCACGTCTCTGTACCGAATGCTCAGAACGGTGGCAGGCCTTCGGAACACGCCTTGGCAATTAATGATGATGGCATATCTCTGCATTTAATGCGAGAGATTTGATTGTATCTTCAAGAGCCGTGATTTCGGCTAAAGACGTCCACATCACCTCGGCTTCTATGCCCATTCAGCTTCTATGCTCGTTCGGCTTCTATGCTCATTCGGCCTTCTGTGCTTATTCGGCTTCTATGCCATCAGGCTTCTACGCCTACTCGGCTTTTATGCCTACTTAGCTTCTACGCCATGGTGACAGATATTGGCTTCTACGCCAACCTCTTCTACACGAGGGATACCTACCTACGTGGCTTCTACGCCGTGATCTTCGTAGCGATTATACGCATTTTGTCCCTAAGTTGGACCCGCGTCACACACTCATTCAAAAGGTCATCTATACGCAGGCTTTGGTTATTTTAACCGTTGTGTAAAAGGGTACTGTACTTTCTACTACTCGGTTTCCACACCGATTGAGTGGTCACTGTCACCAAAACTCTATAAATAGAGACCTATATCAATAGAGGAACAGGTCGAGACTTTAAAAATCGAACAAGGTCAAAACTTTGAAAGAAGATCGAACCACGGGTCGAAATATTGGAGATTGAGGAGAGATCGAAGAGTCTTTGAGAGAGAGAGAGAGAAGCATCCAGAGCTCAGGCAAAGAGCAGCGATCGACGACATTGGCATCATGCATCCATCCTCTTTCGCCACCTACGAAGCTGCTTTCCGTCTTCCACGGCACTTCTTCACCATCGTGTAGTCCAAGGGTGTAAACACCCAAATTTTTAGAGAAATTTTTAATACAATTTTCCCGTATTTTCGATATTTTTCTGGAATTTATAACGAAGCTAATTATGGGTTAAAGAATTTTAAGTGCTGCTAGATGGTGTTAAAATATTATAGAATTAAGATTTTGTGGTGTAAAATGGAAATCCGGATATGTAGTATTTTTTGGTGCATTTATTGGACACCAGAGGCGCATTTTAAGCCTTAAAACTAATGGGAGAGTGAACCAGACCCAAGTTGAACCAACCTTGTTTAGACCAAACCCAGCTTATTGGGTCGGGTCGTGTTGGATCCGAGCTAAACCCGACCCGGACCCAAACCCGCATGGGAACCCTAGAATTTCTTCGTCGGAAATTCCTGTAGCAGCCCTATAAAGCTCCTCCTCGGCGTTCGTGCCTAGCCCTAAACTAAACCCTAAGTTCTCGCCGCCCTCGAGCTTCGCTGTCGACGACCTAGCTGCTCTACCCAGCAGCTGATCCGCGGCGCCCTGAACGATGCCGCCGCTCCCCATCACCAGACCCCTCGCCGCTCGAATCCCGCCGACGATCCGTCGATCGACTCTGCCATTTCCCCCGATCTCCTCCACCTCGACGTTGCCGCCAGGCTATCGCACACCCCCAGCCCCGACTCACCTCCACCGCCTCGTAGATTATCCACGATCGTCCCCTCCGGCGAGTCAGCAGTCCATCTTCCGCTGCCCCTTGAGCACGGGTCCCCTCTCTCCTCCCTGGCCGACCTCGACGTTTTCCCGTCCCCGTCGACACCAGTCAGCCCTCGGCGCCGCCGCCCTAGCCCGATCTCGACGACCCCGCTGCCGAGTCAGGACCCTAGCGCGGACACTCGGTAGAAGCAAGGACACGACCAGGACACAAGTGAATCTCGGACACGTGGAAACTCAGATTTTGGAGCTCGGTTCAGGTACCGTTTTCTCCCTTATCGCAACTCCGATTTTAATTCCGTCAGTTGCTACACGTAGACTGTATAACCCTCTCGGTGCCCGTGCAACTCGCTCGGTGCATCGCGTCCTTTGGTGATCGCACACCGCGATCCAAAAACAAGAAAAATAATGCCCTGTTTCACCCCGGAACTGAGTGCGCCATGCCAAACGGGACGACTTGGTCGCACGCGATCTTTACCGAAACGTGCGTGACATTAATACGATCGTGTGGGATTTCGCAGAAGTCGATTCGGAGGTGCGTGCACCCCGAAATCAACGCGTATCCGCGAACAATACCCCGTATCCGACCCTTCTGGAAAATGCTGTAACTTTGTGTCACACGTCGGGTCGAGACGAAACTTATGCCATCGGACTCGGCGCAATACGCTGGTCCTGTGACCCAAGTTTGGGTCGATTCTGAGAACGTTGACAAAATCACGTATCGTGGGCCCCACAGGCTCCACTCGACGTACGATTTTGTGATCGGCTCATCGGAATCCAATTCTGGAAGTTCCATTGGGTTCGTATCATCGTTCCGGACTTGTAGACACTGAGTTTGACGAATTTGGAGACCTTTGACCCTGACCCGCTTTTCGGTGCAAAGTGGCCCACATGTGGACCCCGCTTGGGCCCAAAAATGACCTTTTTGCCCCTGTGTCCAAATTGGACGTAAGGACAGGCGTTTCTAGCTATTTGACATCTTCTGAGACTGTTGGTGATGTTTATTACAGCTTTTGGAGTAGTACCTACCGGATCCACCGATACAGGGATAGTTGTTGGTATTCGAACATCAGGCAAGTGTACCTTGCCAAACTTTGCAGTCTATATATATTTTTTTCCTTACTTTATTATGTTCCTGTGCATGCTCAACCTAGGACCGTGTGACGTACTTAGCGTCCGATTATCAGTCGGGTGCCAACACTGTAAGCAGTGTTGGGTACTGTCATTTAGAGATGGACTTTCGTGACACTCGTTATTCTCGTACTTGTCTTATCAAGTACCATACGACCCAGGATACTTGACACTGTTCATGAGACAGGATATTCCTGAGATATTCGTGGTGATTCTGTATAGGATACAGGACTTGATAGAGATACTATATGCTTAGATACATATGACTGGTTGCATTAGTGATGATCCCACTTGACATGGACATGAGACGTTATGGTCATGATATGCGTGGTTACATTGGGTGGGGAGAGTCACACAGGCTACAGGCTGTTTCATATATATATACTACTACTATTGTGAGGCCGTAGACTCTCGTAGCAGAGCTAGGCACATTATTTGTTATTACCACTACCGGCTTCCCGACACAGAGCTTGTAGTGGCTCAGCCTGAGTACTCGTGCTGCTCTCATTTGCATTTTTACTTAGATGGTTACTTACTTGCCCTATTTATTCCATTTATTTTCTGCACTGCATTTATTTTGGCATAAGCTTTCTTGTACCTTGCTATATCCCTTGAGGACCTGGATCTGGATTATGTCCCCAGGATTTGAGGACGAGATCTATCCCGAGGTATACGGGACCGGAGCAGGAGCTGATTCAGGAGCTGTACCGCCATCTGAGGATGAGGTGTTAGCCAAAGACTTCTCCTGAGCATCCATGTTTCATGCTCAGCTTTTACTTTATTTCAGTCATTTATATTCTGGTCTGTTAAACCATTGTATCAGATATTTATCGGGTTGTTCCCCGAAGCACTTTGTTAAGACTGGTTGACGATTTATATTCCTTATATTATGTGGATGAGAGTAGTTGTGCCATGATTATCGTAGACTTGTTATTTTACAGCTTAAGTATGCCCGGGTGGATCCATTAAATTGGGTTGTCCATCGGTGCGTGCTGCTGGCCATTTCCACGCGTCCAGTCCCTCGACATTTTGGGACTGGGGCGTGACATAGGTTTTTGTGGTGGCCCATGCAGGTCTACGACTAAATAGTTCGGTTTTAACTTAGGGACCGAGCCAGCCTGCCCTAAGAATAGGATAAGTTATAGGATCTCATCCATCATTTAAACTCTTATTGAACTTAATACCGAACTCGAAATTGTTACTTGAACTGCATCCTGTGTTGATTCCTTGGTGCCTTCTTACAGTTTATCTTTTGGTTGCAGAGTAATGGATCCTAGGCACGGAGACGAGATTCCTTTGGATACGCCACACTATGCTGTGGTTACATATACAGACGGAGTAACCCCAGGGGATGGAGGACAAGCATCGCAGAGCGATCAGACCGGTCAACCTAATCCAAGGTTCCGGAGAGTTGACATCCCACCTCCACCACAGTTCACTCCCCAGATGCCAGTTTTCCCGCCCAGATAAGTAATGGACGGGTAACAGATGTTCTAGATGATGTATGCCATGATGCAGGCCCAGCAGCAGATTCAGCAAGAGGCCCATCGCCAGGAGGCAGAGTATCTGAGGACCAGCCTGGTGTCCGCATTGGAGCAGGCAAATCCCCCAACGAGGCGAACAGAGATGGGATCTATCATCGATTTCCGTCATCTCAAGCCTCATACATTTTTTGGCAAAGAAGGGCCAACCAAAGTTCATGAATGGCTCACTAACATTCAGCATCAGTTCGAAGCCGCTGAACTACCGAGAGAGAAGTGGATGACTGCAGTCAGAATGCAGTTAACCGATAATGCGCATCACTGGTGGCTAGCAGAAGAAAGGAGGCTCGGACAGGACCGAGTCACTTGGGAAGAGTTCTCCAGACTCTTCCAAAAGATGTACATTCCGGCAGTTGCACGATCAGAGCTCAAAGACAAGTTCAACCGCCTCATCCAAGGTGGTATGACAGTGGAAGAATACAACGCGGAGTTTATACGCCTAGGTCGCTTCGCTCTAACATTGATCTCGATAGAGGAAGAGAAAGCTGAAAAGTTCTTTGATGGACTAAAGTTCGAGATTCAGAGATTGATTGGCTCGGTCGCACCTACATCTTATATTGAGGTCCTTGCAGCAGCACGACGCATGGAGCGCGTCACTAGAAGGGAATTAAATCTGAAGAGACAAACACATCCGCACCAACCAAGACAGCACCTGAAGATTCTGCAAAACAATTCCAGAGGAGTATACCGGAGAGAGCAGCACATAAGGCTATATCTCTTCCTACCTGTCACCACTGCGGCAAGGTAGGACACATTGAGAGAGAGCGCAGGCGTAAGTTGGGACTATGCCTGCTTTGCGGATCAGACCAGCACTTTTTTAGAGACTGCACTAAACCAAGAGAGGGAGCACCAAGACTGGCCTTGCCTGCACCACGACCAGCTACAGGAGCAGTAGGAGCACAGCAGACAGGAGCTGAAGGAGTCAGACCACCAGCTACAGTAGGCTACCAGCAGAGACCCCCACTGGCACCACAGGCAGCCCTATTTTAGCAGCAGCAGCAACAGCAGAGAGGCCCAGCTCAGGGAAGAGGCCAGGCATTCACATTAGCTGTCGAGTAGGAGGCTACAGCAGGCGAGGTCATCGCAGGTACTATTTTAGTAGCTTTATTACCAGCTGTAGCATTATTTGATTCTGGAGCATCACATTCATTTATAGCAGCTAGCTTTGTAGCCACCCATAGAGTAGCTACCACACCCCTTCCGAAGATGAAGAGGATTCTTACGGGAGGTAGAATAATTCCGGTTAGTGACGTCTATAGATCATGTTCTGTAGTAGTCTGTGGAAGAGAAATGCGAGCTCAATTTTTGATCTTTTCCATGCCTGACTATGATGATGTACTTGGTATGGACTGGTTAAGTCAGTACCATGCGACTCTTGATTGTCGGCTTGGAAGGGTTATATTTAGACCGCCTGGACATCCAGAATTCGAGTTTCTTCGAGGAGCAGTAGAGCAAGGAGTTCAGCCTACTCTTGGGGTACTATCTGTAGAAGGGGAGACAGGTTACCCAAGATTCATATCAGAATTTGTGGATGTATTTCCTGATGATCTTCCAGGTTTACCACCTGATCGGGAAATAGAATTCATAATAGACTTAACTCCAGGAGCAGAGCCTATCACTTCATCAGTTTATCGGCTAGCACCTAAGGAGTTAGTGGAGTTGAAAGAACAGGTTGACGATCTTCTAGAGAAGGGTTTCATTCGGCCCAGTATTTCACCTTGGGGAGCACCCATATTATTTGTGCCGAAGAAGGATAGAACAGTACAGTTATGCATTGACTACAGAGCATTGAATGCTGTGACCATCAAGAACAGGTATCCCTTGCCACGCATTGATGATCTATTCGATCAATTGAGTTGTGCAAGGGTATTCTCGAAGATTGACCTTTGATCCGGCTATCATCAGATCAAAATAAGGAAGGAAGATATACTGAAGATAGCTTTCAGGACCAAGTATGAACATTATGAGTTCTTGGTGATATCGTTTGGTTTAACCAACGTGCCAGCAGTGTTTATGAGTTTAATGAACAGAGTCTTTCATCAGTTCTTGGATAAATTTGTGGTGGTGTTCATTGACGACATTCTTATATACTCCAAGAGCCCTGAAGAGCACGAGGAGCATCTCAGAATCGTGTTAGAGACCTTGAGACAGGAGAAGTTATATGCCAAACTCAGTAAGTGTGAGTTCTGTATGGACAAAGTACCTTTCTTGGGATATATCATCTCAGGAGAAGGACTTTCAGTGGATCCAGAGAAAGTTGCGGCAATAGAGACTTGGCCTACACCCACATCAGTTGCAGAGGTGAGAAGTTTTCTCGGACTTGCGGGATATTACCGAAGGTTTATAGAAAATTTCTCGAGGATTGCAGAGCCGATGACGAAGCTGACACGTAAGGATAAGGAGTTTATATGGACAGAAGACTGCCAGAAGGCCTTCGAAGAATTGAAGAAAAGATTAACAATGGCACCTGTCTTGACTCTTCCTTCAGGGTCAAGAGGTTTTGTTATTTACAGTGATGCATCGGGTAGTGGATTGGGATGTGTTTTGATATAACATGGCAAAGTTATTGCCTATGCGTCGAGACAGTTGAAGGTCCACGAGAAGAACTACCCAACACACGATCTGGAGTTAGCAGCAGTCATATTTGCATTGAAGATTTGGAGGCACTACCTTTATGGGGAGAAAGTAGACATCTTTACAGATCAAAAAAGTCTGAAGTATGTATATACTCAGAAGGAGCTTAACATGAGACAGAGGCGTTGGCTTGAATTAATGGTAGATTTTGACATCGATCTGCAGTATCATCCGGGAAAGGCGAATGTTGTTGCAGATGCGCTCAGCAGGAAGCCTATGACTTATTTCTTGACGATGCAGCCCGAGTTATTGAGAGATCTACAGGAGCTTCAGATAGAGGTCATTTTACCAGGAAAGAATGGCTTGATGGTTAATCTTGAAATTAAGTCATCACTCGTGGAGAAGATTAAGGAGGCATTACCCACCGATGCTAGATTTAGAAGACTGAAAGAGAGGACAGAAGCAGGCATGCAGACAGGACTTCGCATACACGAAGACGAAACATTGAGATTTGGAAACCGCCTGTATGTTCCAAATAGAGAATTGAGAAAGGAGTTAATGATGGCCGCACATAGCTCTATGTACTCTGTTCACCCAGGAGGAACCAAGATATACCGAGACTTGAGACAGTATTACTGGTGGCATGGAATGAAAAGAGAGATTGCAAGATTTGTGGCCAAATGCTTAGTCTGCCAGCAAATAAAGGCCGAGCATCAGAGGACTGCAGGTATGTTACAGCCGCTTCCTATACCAGAATGGAAGTGGGAGCACATCAAGATGGATTTTGTCACAGGATTTCCGAGGAGCCCTAACGGAAGAGACGCAGTATGGGTTATAGTGGATCGACTCACTAAATCGGTACACTTCTTGCCATTTAGAGTTGGACAGTCCACAAAGGTACTAGCCGACATGTATATGCGATAAATTGTCAAATTACATGGAGTGCTGGTCAGTATTGTATCAGATCGAGATTCGAGATTTACCTCTCATTTCTGGAGAAGCATACAAGAGAGTTTGGGCACCAGACTCAAATTTAGCACGGCATACCACCCACAGACATATGGCCAATCGGAGCGCACCATTCAGATATTGGAGGACATATTGCGATCATATATGCTAGACTTTGGAGGATCTTGGGAAGATCATTTGTAGTTAGTAGAGTTCTCCTACAATAACAGTTATCAGGCCAGCATTCAGATGGCACCATTCGAGGCATTATACGAAAGGAAGTACAGATCGCCTATATGTTGGAGTGACGTTGGTGAACGTCAAATAGTGGGTCCAGAATTGGTAACGCAGACAGTGGAAAAGGTAAAACAGATTCAGGATCATCTTCGAGCAGCTCAGGACAGACAGAAACATTGGGCAGATACGCACAGACGTCCCCTGGAGTTTAAAGAAGGAGAGCACGTGTTCTTAAGGATTTTGCCCACTCGTGGTACTATCAGATTCGGGAGCAGAGGCAAGTTGAGCCCAAGGTATATTGGGCCATTTGATATTCTAGAGCGCGTTGGTGAGATGGCATATCGTCTTGCATTACCACCATCCATAGAGGGAGTGTATGACGTATTCCATGTCTCCCAGCTGCGACGGTACGTGACCAACCCAAGTCACGTAGTCGATCATTCAGAAATTACAGTGGGCCCAAGCTTAAGATATGAAGAACAACCAGTTGGCATCCTCGACGTCAGTGAGAAGACATTGCGGGGACAGACAATCAGACTGGTTCGTGTAGCATGGAAACATCATTCCCCTGGAGAATCGACTTGGGAACGAGAAGATAGTATGCGCCAGCGTTACCCCCACCTGTTTGAGGAGACAGTTGTAACCTAAGCAATATTGTATTTCCATAACTCTTCCATTATAACTTATTCTTTGATTGCGAGGACGCAATCCTTTTAAGGGGGGAAGATTGTAAACACCCAATTTTTTAGAGAAATTTTTAATATAATTTTCCCGTATTTTTGGTATTTTTCTGGAATTTATAACGAAGGTAATTGTCGGTTAAAGAATTTTAAGTGCTGCTAGATGGTGTTAAAATATTATGGAATTAAGATTTTGCGGTGTAAAATAGAAATCTGGACCTGTGGTATTTTTCGGTGCATTTATTGGATACCGGAGGCGCATTTTAAGCCTTAAAACTATTGGGAGAGTGAACCAGACCCAAGTTGAACCAACCCTGTTTAGACCAAACCCAGCTTATTGGGTCGGGTTGGATCCGAGCCAAACCCGACCCGGACCCAAACCCACATGGGAACCCTAGAATTTCTTCGCCGAAAATTCCTGTAGCAGCCCTATAAAGCTCCTCCTCGGCGTTCGTGCCTAGCCCTAACCTAAACCCTAAGTTTCCGCCGCCCTCGAGCTTCGCTGTCGACGACCTAGCTGCTCCGCCCAGCAGCTGATCCGCGGTGACCTGAACGACGCCACCGCTCCCCATCACCCAGACCTCTCGCCGCTCGGATCCCGCCGACGATCCGTCGATCGACGCTGACATTTCCCCCGATCTCCTCCACCTCGACGTTGCCGCCAGGCCATCGCACACCCCCAGCCCCGACTCACCTCCACCGCCTCGTAGATCATCCATGATCGTCCCCTCCGGTGAGTCAGCAGTCCGTCGACCGCTGCCCCTCGAGCACGGGTCCCCTCTCTCCTTCCTGGCCGACCTCGACGTTTTCCCGTCCCCGTCGACACCGGTCAGCCCTCGGCGCCGCCGCCCTAGCCCGACCTCGACGACCCCACTGCCGAGTCAGGACCCTAGCGCGGACACTCGGTAGACGCGAGGACACGACCAGGACACAAGTAAATCTCGGACACATGGAAACTCAGATTTTGGAGCTCGGTTCAGGTACCGTTTTCTTCCTCATCGTAACTCCGATTTTAATTTCGTCAGTTGCTACACATAGACTGTATAACCCTCTCGGTGCCCGTGCAACCCGCTCGGTGCATCGCGTCCTGTGGTGATCACACACCGCGATCAAAAAATAGGAAAAATAATGCCCTATTTCACCCCGAAACTGAGTGTGCCCCGCCAAACGGGACGACTTGGTTGCACGCGGTCTTTATCGAAACGTGCGTGACGTTGATACGGTCGTGTGGGATTTCGCAGAAGTCGATTCGGAGGTGCGTGTACCCCGGAATCAACGCGTATCTGCGAACAACACCACGTATCCGACCCTTCTGGAAAATGCTGTAACTTTGTGTACACACGTCAGGTCGAGACAAAACTTGTGCCATCGGACTCGTAGCAATATGCTGGTCCTGTGACCCAAGTTTGGGTCAATTCTGAGAACGTTGACAAAATTGCGTATCGTGGGCCCCACAAGCTCCACTCGACGTGCGATTTTGTGATCGGCTCATCGGAATCCAATTCTGGAAGTTTCGTTGGGTTCGTATCATCGTTCCGGACTTGTAGACACTGAGTTTGATAAATTTGGAGACCTTTGACCCTGACCCGCTTTTCGGTGCAAAGTGGTCCACATGTGGACCCCGCTTTGGTCCAAAAATAACCTTTTTGTCCCTGTGTCCAAATTGGACGTAAGGACAGGCGTTTCTAGCTATTTGACATCTTCTGAGACTGTTGGTGATGTTTATTACAGCTTTTGGAGTAGTACATACTGGATCCACCGATACAGGGACAGTTGTTGGTATTCGGACATCAGGCAAGTGTACCTTGCCAAACTTTGCAGTCTATATATATATTTTTCCTTGCTTTATTATGTTCCTGTGCATGCTCAACCTAGGACCGTGTGACGTACTTAGCGTCCGATTATCAGTCGGGTGCCAACATTGTACGCAGTGTTGGGTACTGTCATTTAGAGATGGACTTTCGTGACACTTGTTATTCTCGTACTTGTCTTATCAAGTACCATACGACCCAGGACACTTGACACTGTTCATGAGACAGGATATTCCCGAGATATTCGTGGTAATTCTGTATAGGATACAGGACTTGACAGAGATACTATATGCTTAGATACATATGACTGGTTGCATTAGTGATGATCCCGCTTGACATGGACATGAGACGTTATGGTCATGATATGCGTGGTTATATTGGGTGGGGAGAGTCACATAGGCTACAGGCTGTTTCATATATATATACTACTACTATTGTGAGGCCGTAGACTCTCGTAGCAGAGCTAGGCACATTACTTGTTATTACCACTACCGGCTCCCCGACACAGAGCTTGTAGTGGCTCAGCCTGAGTACTCGTGCAGCTCTCATTTGCATTTTCACTTAGATGGTTACTTACTTGCCCTATTTATTCTATTTATTTTCTGCACTGCATTTATTTTGGCATGAGCTTTCTTGTACCTTGCTATGTCCCCTGAGGACCTGGATCTGGATTATGTCCCCAGGATTTGAGGACGAGATCTATCCCGAGGTATACGGGACCGGAGCAGGAGCTGATTCAGGAGCTGTACCGCCATCTGAGGACGAGGTGTTAGCCGAAGACTTCTCCTGAGCATCCATGTTTCATGCTCAGCATTTACTTTATTTCAGTCATTCATATTCTGGTCTGTTGAACCATTGTATCAGATATTTATCGGGTTGTTCCCCGAAGCACTTTGTTAAGACTGGTTGATGATTTACATTCCTTATATTGTGTGGATGAGAGTAGTTGTGCCATGATTATCGTAGACTTGTTATTTTACAGCTTAAGTATGCACGGGTGGATCCATTAAATTGGGTTGTCCATCGGTGCGTGCTGCTGGCCATTGCCACGCGTCCAGTCCCTCTGCATTTTGGGACTGGAGCGTGACAAAGGGCTAAAGTGATCGACTGCAGATCAGACACCTATAGCAATCATCTACCAAGATTAAATAAATTGTACTCTTACATCCTCGTATAGGATCAAATTGTACAAGTTTGTTTGTAAACCAAAGAAAGCGGATTTCGTGCAAACCTCGTATTATATATATTTCATTCTTTCATTTAATACCACAAACAAGATGGCGACTCTGCTGGGGAAGTCTTTCTCTTCTGATGAGGAAGCGATTGCTCAACACGATGCGGTATCCGTGGGATCCGTGAAGAAAACACTGGTCGTCCAGTTCGACCAGTCTGCCTACGAAGACATGCTTCGGACGGGGGGTAGCTCTCACTCTCTCTCTGTACAAAACAACAGGAAGCTGCGCTGTCACTACCACGTTCCGAAAACAGGGGTATTTTTGACTTTTTATAATATTATTGGTAGTTACAATTTAGTAATTACGTGATAGGTATATTAATTTAAATAATTATGTGAGATGTGTAATTAAATATAATTATATGCAGTGTCCATTTATTTGAGTTAGCAGACTTGACCTAGAAGCCCAGTAGATGAAGACCTGTCGGAATTATGGAATTTTTGTATTTAATTATTTAGTTAGAATTTAATTCTTGGAGTTTGTAATTAATTACCGTATTTTATTTAATATTATTGCGCGTTGCCTTTGCTTCGATATTTGGAGCGCTACCCTGACTTTTGTCTTCCCACAAATTTCACCATCTTGCCCTAGACATGCCCGCCTTCCATTCTGCTATTTTTGCAACTCATAATTATGCTCTCTGTACCTTGTTTCTAGCCGCACAAAAATCGTCGCGGACGTTATTTAAATAATCCATATTTTATATCGTTGTGCGTTCCAATCTAAATTGGAGGCAATCTTGACCTATTTTTCGTACGGCCCAAATTAGGGTAATATTCTGTTCTGAGTCTACTTCATTATTGGTATTGATGACCTAACCTGATTTTGGCCCCATGTACTCCTAATTAATTTTAGAACACAACTTGTATTTTATTCTAATTAAATTGAGGATACTATTTTAACTGATTCTGAAAATCCCAATTTAATTCCAGTGCCCTACAAATTGAGCCCATACCGATCATACAGCACCCCCTGTCCCTACAAAACACCGGACACCGAATCGCCCGCCAAATTTTTGTTATTTTATGTGTTTGTGCAAATACCCAAATTTAAGGGGGCTGATTTGCAAATTTACATTTTGTGTCAACACCTATTTGATTAAACCAATGAGGGAGCCCTATTAATTTTTAATTAAACCTCACCCTCATTCCTCTATGAATTATTTTTTCTCTTGACAAATCTGGACCACCCATTTAATTGGGTGCATCCGCACCTTTGAGTTACCCACACCCTCATCCTATTTAATGTCCTATCTACATCAAACCCTAATCCCTAGAAAACCTAGGTAGCACACCTCCCCAAGCCCCCACATTTTCTCTCCAACGTTGATCAAATTCTCCTTCTTCTTCTTCCTTTCTTCTTCTCTTTTTCTCTTTCTTTTTCTTCTTCTTCCTTCTTCTCTTTCTCTTCCTTTTAAAAAAAAAAAACTTTGAATAATAGTTGGGGGGGACACTGTGCACTTTTCTTTCCCCCCGCACCTACGGTTTCCAGGCCGGCCCCCTCTGAACTCCGGCGAGCGGCCAACCACTCAGGCCGGTTCCCCGGGGCGGCCGAGTCCCCCGCAGCCCTCCCTGCTGTGTCCAGCGGTCCAGCAACTCCTCGCCCCACCTCATACAACCATCACCACCACCACCATCTGTCCGGAGCCGACTGTTCAGCCCTCCGGTCGGCCAACCTGCTCCGGCGAGCGGCCGACTGAACCCCGGCGACCCCCCAACTCACGAGCTCCCCTCCGCCTCAACTCTTCCTCCCACTGGCTCATTCCCGGACCACCACTACTCCCCCGCCGACCTGCTACCGCTGCTCCTCCCTCTGCTGTTTACCCCGGCCGGCGCTGCGCCACCCGTCAGCCCGGCGGCCCTCTTCTCAGCCGGCTGCTCCTCCCCTCGCCACCGCGGTCCGGCGAGACTCCGGCCAACCCACTGTAAGTTCCTTCTTCTTCTCCCTCCTTCTTTATATATATATATGTATATATATATATATATGTATATATATATGTATGTATATATAACTAATGTAATATATTAATGTATATATATAACTAATGTATAGGTATTTGTATGTATATAATTAATGTGTATACATATACATATATCTGTGTGTATGTGTATATTAATTTACATGTATATAGTATAGTTATTATTTTGGTATAAATATATATGTATAGTATATAAAGAAAATTGGTAATGTATAATTTTATATATGTACATATATATTTATTTTTAATTAAATTTTAAACATGTGTAAGCATAGTATATATTTATATACTACTTTAGTATATGTATGTATTAATGTATATATAACTATATGATATATGAAAATGTTTTATTAGTATATATATGTATAAACGTATTTTGGTGTATAGTACGTGTATTTCATTTAATATATATATGTATGTATTCTAGTATAAAAATATATAATGTTGATATATATATAATTAGTCTATGTATACATTGTTAGTTCGTATGTGCATATATATTTTTGTATAAACCCTTAGTATATTTTTAATATATATATATACTGTATATGAATAAACATGCATTTTGTATACATACTTAGTATATTTTAATATATAAAATTAATGTATATAGTAATATATTGTTCAACCTGTATATATAGTATACATATAATTAAATGATACATATAAATATTGTATATGTACTAAATTTGGTGTATATATATATTATAAGCATCAATGTATATGTTAGTTAAACAGGTAATGTGTCTATATATATTTATCTGCTAGGTGATCCTAGGTGACCAGTATCATACCTAGAGAAGTCCCGAACTCAGTATTTTTAGACTGTATTAGTGTAGCATCTGATGCAAATGTGGTTTTGCTTGTGATATTTTATAGGACTGTTGGTTTACCCAGAGGATACTCTGGAACAGGACACCAATAATTACCAGCTAAGGACCCAAGGCAAGTACATTCTTTGATAATTTCCAATTCCTTGATAATTTCTATAAATTAAATAATCATGAAATATTATATCTGAATCCTTGACACTGTGTTACACGGACTAGTATAGCTTGGATCTGCAGTCATTAGATGTTACATTGATTATCGTTGAGATTGTACACGACATGTATATTAGACATCGTACATGACAGATTGGACTTGCTCGTGTATCGTGACGTGTCATGGTTGGATCCACATTACTAGTTGGGGGCGGGGAAGTAGTTAGTAAGAAATGTGATCATAACCTCTTATTGTAGTGTAGAACAATGTAAGTGTTAATCATGCTCTTCACCCATGATTAGCCAGGCCCTGTAGCTATCGTACATGTTCCCAAGCCGATCATATTTTGAAACTACTATTTCAAACACTTAGAATAGATTACAGTTCCCTATTTTAAATCATATACTACATCACCCGTATATGATACTGTTCCTTGTTCTTTTTATTTTCATACATGCATTGACTGTATCATATTGTCTATTACCTGTCTCTTTACATTGTCTGTCTCTTTATTTTCCATTGCATTTATTCACTGTCTTCTCAGTATCTAGCATTATCTGTTTATTGCTTTATAGTCCTTATTAATTTAATGGAACTGTTATTTGAGATTTGTACTTTGCTCCTTCCTGACTGGAAACATTTTTCCAGACTATGCCCTAGAGGACCGCTGTCCGACACTTTCTGGACCATATGGTGAGTAGCTGCAGACTTGGTAGTTTAGTTGTGATTCCGGGAGGTCTAGTCGGAATCACCAATCTTCTAGTTAGTTCTTTCAGTAGACTATTTGGTACCAGATTTGTCTCCGGCATTTTTATTGAGACTTGAATAATTGTTGAGTTAAGTTATTACTTTTTGACTTGTGTTGTATTTAAATTTTATTGGATATCTTATCGTACTGTAATCCTGTGATTGAGTATGTGTCCATTTTATTGTGTCATCTGTGCCTCCTTATGGAGATTTGATGCTTGTGTGAGATTGGCTAGATAGTACCAAGACCTTGACAGCGTTCTACCGCCGATGCTGCGGCGTAGGCTGGACGTACCCACGCACTCGTGCCCCTAAACCGGGTACGGATCGTGACACATTTTTAGTGGTGGCCCATGCAGGTCAGACTTCGCAAGTTGTGCGATATCGTGGTAGTGTGGCATCTTTGTTACACTACTGCGTACCTGCGATAGGATCTAGGACATAGGATACTAGGACGAGAGCGAATACTCAATCACAATTCCTTGAGAGATTCCTGGGATGACCCCTGAGAATCTTGTTAAATTTTCTAATTTAAAAATCGTTCCCTTGTTCCGTCCATTCTCACTTGTTGATTGTTGATCAGGTATTAAATTAGGATTTTGGTTTCATAGTAGGGTTTGATTTTGTATCAAGATGAATTTGCAGATTAATTTATGGTATTATTGATGACCCATGTCAATGAGGACAACGAGGAAGATTAACACTAGGGCTATTGGATTACTAGATATAGATTTAAATTTGAAGATTGAAAATGAATTACATTTTGAATTTTAAGAAGTCGAGATATTATGTTATTAAAATTTTATTTTTGAGGAATTCAGATTTAATTTGATGAACCTAGACAAGTCTGTAAGGATTTTGTGATTAAGTTTTCATTTCAGTATTTAAATAATTGACCTTGAGGGAGGTATATACATTATAATTTAATTTATTCAAGGAGTTATTTTGAGGACTTTTATTTTGAGGATAAGATTTTATAGGGGGAGAGATATATTAGTATATGAGGTGCATATGTAAGGATATGTTGGCTTCATTGTCAACTGGCTTAGGTGTTCATCTAAGAATGTATTGGAGAGAGAGCAGTACTTAGTATGGTATGTTGCAATTGATATGTACTAGAGTGATAAGGATAATTAGTATCAGCGATTGCAATAGGTAAGGAAGCTAGCAGTGAGTATGTTTCAAGTAGAACTGTGGTACCTAGGGGATAGAGGTATCAAACCTTGGATGCATCTTTGACCTGTGCAATCACTACTAGGAATATTTATTTCCAATCTTTTACCTTGAATGTTGCTCTTTAGAACTGTACTGTCCTTCCTTGATGATATCATATTTTGCCTAAATTGATTCTTTGGGATCTGTCTTCAGGATGTCGCCGCAGACACGGTCTATGAGAGCGGGAATATCAGCTTTAGAGGGGTCTGCCACCTCTCCACCTGAGGGACAGACAGTAGTAGTTCCTCCTACATCTCCGGTACACGTAGGAGTGTCTGCACTTTTCGGGGATTCTCCTCCCCCACCTGTTCAGAAGATTACCGCCGCTGTGATGGATAACCTTCCTCCTCCACCGACTCCGATTCCCGGAGGTTTACCCATGGACGGGACGCAGATGTTTACCTTGATCCAGGGCATGGTAGATGCCCAAAGAGTGACGGCAGACGCTCAGCGAGTTCAAGCTGAGGCTCAGAGGGTGCAAGCAGAAGCGCACCAGGCACAAACCAAGCTGATAAGAGAAAGCATGGAGAATGCTCATCAGGTGACTCTCCAAGCTTTGGAGAGAGTAGCACAGTACCAGCGGTTTCCTGGCCAGCAGCAGAGATCAGGCACTATAGTGGATTTCAAGAGGATGATGCCTCGAGAGTTTAAAGGCACTGAAGGGATACTCTACGCTGATGACTGGCTAGAGGATATAGAGAGGAGCCTACGATTGACCCAGATTCCGGAGAACTTGCAGATAGAAGCCGCTGGCAGTCAGATGTTCGATATCGCACTCACGTGGTATCGTACGGAGCCGAGAATTACTGCGCAAGGACTTACTTGGGAGACCTTCAAGGACCTCTTCAAGGAGAAGTTCTTTCCCGACGTGGCATTGGGAACCTTGGAAAGTCAGTTTCATGACTTGGTCCAAGGAAACATGTCGGTCGACGAGTACGCTGCAGAATTCTGTAGATTGAGCCATTTTGCATCGTCTATAATTCGGGACACAGGAGATCGAGCCCGAAAATTCAGAAAGGGGCTGACAAGAGAGATTAGGTCGCGCACTTCTGGTCGTCGTACCGCTACCTTTGAGGCTATCTTGATGGATGCTCAGATTGCAGAAGAGGATCTGAATCTCAGGCCTAAGAGGAGTCACAATACTCTTGGAGATACGAATGGTAGCGCAGGACCGGCCAAGCATCCCCGTATTCAGTACCAACAGCAGTACCGAGTACCATTTTATATTCAGCAACAACCATGGACATTTCAGCATCCACCGCAGTACCTAGCACCAGTTCCTATCCAGCAACATCCATGGGCGTATCAGTATCAACAACAGTACTAGGCCCCAGTCCGTGTTCAGCAAAATTAGCAACAGCCTCCGAGAGAGACACGGCAAACTTGTCATTTCTGTAAGAAGCCAGGTCACCTTTGGGAGAGCTGTAGAACGAGGCTAGGACTTTGTTTGCACTGCGGCGCTGCGGGACATCGAGTAAAGGATTGTCTTCTAGCCCCTTATCTTCCCGGCCAGCGCGCAGCTTCAGATTATAGAGATCCAGTTAGGCTACCTGTGGAACCGTATATTGCTCAGCACCCGCGAAGGGAACCACCCCAGCAGGGCAGGGCATTTGCGATGACGGTCGAGGAGACCGATACTGCAGGTAATGTGTTAGCAGGTTCTGTTCTTCCCTTCCCTCTGTCCCTCTCTATTTGATTGATTGATTAATTCCTTAGTACCGTAGCTTGTATGCATGATTCTTGTTATAATATAGTTAGTTGTACACCCTGATACAGAGACTGCAATACCATGATGAAAGACACTATGACTGTACATATTCCCCTTGGGTTGCATGTTGTATGAATTATAGGAAAGATTCTTCTTAGACCATGATTATTGGGGTTTGACCATGACGAAGATTCATGAAGGAGTTATGACTTGACAAGAGAGGCAAGATGATTAAATTCAAGGATAACCATTGATTTAAATAGAGGGTTAAGAAATTAACATGGCATAATTGGTGGTTTATTAATTCCAGGAAGATTATGACATGATTAAATTGGTTATAAAAATTTGGAAATCTTGGGAGATTATCAATATATTTATTTAATTGCGAGTTATGAATTTTAAAATTTTATAGTTGGATGTCGCATTTGGAGAATCCTTAAGTATCGTATTGTTGAGTATTTTGAGGAAGAGGAAATTGAGAAATAAATTTTTTTGATGGATAAATGTTTAAATTCAAACTTGTGAGACGAGATTACATTTTATAATTGTGCATTGATAAAAAAATTAAATTGAGGAGTAGATATTAAATTCTGAGTATTGAATTATTAACTAAAATTTTGGGGAAATTTTTGATAAAAATGGACTTTGATTTTATTTCGAGAATTTTTCCGGAATGCAATAATTGTAAAATTTTTGAAAAATTGTGAAAAGACCTTGTGGATTATTAACTGATTTCGTGGCTGATGAATTTAAAATTGAGGGAAATAATAAGGTGTATGATTAAATGCTACTTTGAGGATTTTGAATTTCGAGGACAAAATTCTTTTAAGGAGTGTAGACTTGTCACTACCACGTTCCGAAAACAGGGGTATTTTTGACTTTTTATAATATTATTGGTAGTTACAATTTAGTAATTGCGTGATAGGTATATTAATTTAAATAATTATGTGAGATGTGTAATTAAATATAATTATATGCAGTATCCATTTATTTGAGTTAGCAGACTTGACCTAGAAGCCCAGTAGATGAAGACCTGTCGGAATTATGGAATTTTTGTATTTAATTATTTAGTTAGAATTTAATTCTTGGAGTTTGTAATTAATTACCATATTTTATTTAATATTATTGCGCGTTGCCTTTGCTTCGATATTTGGAGCGCTACCCTGACTTTTGTCTTCCAACAAATTTTATCATCTTGCCCTAGACATGCCCGCCTTCCATTCTGCTATTTTTGCAACTCATAATTATGCTCTCTGTACCTTGTTTCTAGCCGCACAAAAATCATCGCGGACGTTATTTAAATAATCCATATTTTATATTGTTGTGCGTTCCAATTTAAATTGGAGGCAATCTTGACCTATTTTTCGTGCGGCCCAAATTAGGGTAATATTCTGTTCTGAGTCTACTTCATTATTGGTATTGATGACCTGACCTGATTTTGGCCCATGTACTCCTAATTAATTTTAGAACACAACTTATATTTTATTCTAATTAAATTGAGGATACTATTTTAACTGGTTCTGAAAATCCCAATTTAATTCCAGTGCCCTGCAAATTGAGCCCATACTGATCATACAGCGCCCCTTGACCCTACAAAACACCGGACACCGAATCGCCCGCCAAATTTTCGTCATTTCATGTGTCTGTGCAAATACCCAAATTTAAGGGGGCTGATTTGCAAATTTGCATTTTGTGTCAACACCCATTTGATTAAACCAATGAGGGAGCCCTATTAATTTTTAATTAAACCTCACCCTCATTCCTCCATGAATTATTTTTCCTCTTGACAAATCTGGACCACCCATTTAATTGGGTGCATCCTCACCTTTGAGTTACCCACACCCTCATCCTATTTAATGTCCTATCTACATCAAACCCTAATCCCTAGAAAACCTAGGTAGCACACCTCCCCAAGCCCCCATATTTTCTCTCCAACGTTGATCAAATTCTCCTTCTCCTTCTTCCTTTCTTCTTCTCTTTTTCTCTTTCTTTTTCTTCTTCTTCCTTCTTCTCTTTCTCTTCCTTTTAAAAAAAAAAACACTTTGAATAATAGTTGGGGGGGGACACTGTGCACTTTCCTTTCCCCCCCGCACCTACTGTTTCCAGGCCGGCCCCCTCTGAACTCCGGCGAGCGGCCAACCACTCAGGCCGGCTCCCCCGGGCGGACGAGTCCCCCGCAGCCCTCCCTGCTGTGTCCAGCGGTCCAGCAACTCCTCGCCCCGCCTCATACAACCATCACCACCACCACCATCTGTCCGGAGCCGACTGCTCAGCCCTCCGGTCAGCCAACCTGCTCCGGCGACCCCCCAACTCACGAGCTCCCCTCCGCCTCAACTCCTCCTCCCACTGGCTCATCCCCGGACCACCACTACTCCCCCGCCGACCTGCTGTCGCTGTTCCTCCCTCTGCTGTTTACCCCGGCCGGCGCTGCGCCACCCGTCAGCCCGGCGGCCCTCTTCTCAGCCGGCTGCTCCTCCCCTCGCCACCGCGGTCCGGCGAGACTCCGGCCAACCCACTGTAAGTTCCTTCTTCTTCTCCCTCCTTCTTTATATATATATATGTATATATATATATATATATATGTATATATATATATGTATGTATATATAACTAATGTAATATATTAATGTATATATATAACTAATGTATAGGTATTTGTATGTACATAATTAATGTGTATACATATACGTATATCTGTGTGTATGTGTATATTAATTTACATGTATATAGTATAGTTATTATTTTGGTATAAATATATATGTATAGTATATAAAGAAAATTGGTAATGTATAATTTAATATATGTACATATATATTTATTTTTAATTAAATGTTAAACATGTGTAAGCATAGTATATATATATATACTACTTTAGTATATGTATGTATTAATGTATATATAACTATATGATATATGAAAATATTTTATTAGTATATATATGTATAAATGTATTTTGGTGTATAGTACGTGTATTTTATTTAATATATATATGTATGTATTCTAGTATAAAAATATATAATGTTGATATATATATAATTAGTCTATGTATACATTGTTAGTTCGTATGTGCATATATATTTTTGTATAAACCCTTAGTATATTTTTAATATATATATATACTGTATATGTATATACATGCATTTTGTATACATACTTAGTATATTTTAATATATAAAATTAATGTATATAGTAATATATTGTTCAACCTGTATATATAGTATACATATAATTAAATGATACATATAAATATTGTATATGTACTAAATTTGGTGTATATATATATTGTAAGCATCAATGTATATGTTAGTTAAACAGGTAATGTGTCTATATATATTTATCTGCTAGGTGATCCTAGGTGACCAGTATCATACCTAGAGAAGTCCCGAACTCAGTGTTTTTAGACTGTGTTAGTGTAGCATCTGATGCAAATGTGGTTTTGCTTGTGATATGTTATAGGACTATTGGTTTACCCAGGGGATACTCTGGAACAGGACACCAATAATTACCAGCTAAGGACCCAAGGCAAGTACATTCTCTGATAATTTCCAATTCCTTGATAATTTCTATAAATTAAATAATCATGAAATGTTACATCTGAATCCTTGACACTGTGTTACACGGACTAGTATAGCTTGGATCTGCCGTCATGAGATGTTACATTGATTATTGTTGACATTGTACACGACATGTATATTAGACATCGTACATGACATATTGGACTTGCTCGTGTATCGTGACGTGTCATGGTTGGATCCACATTACTAGTTGGGGGCGGGGAAGTAGTTAGTAAGAAATATGATCATAACCTCTTATTGTAGTGTAGAACAATGTAAGTGTTAATCATGCTCTTCACCCATGATTAGCCAGGCCCTGTAGCTATCGTACATGTTCCCAAGCCGATCACATTTTGAAACTACTATTTTAAATACTTAGAATAGATTACAGTTCCCTATTTTAAATCGTATACTACATCACCCATATATGATACTGTTCCTTGTTCTTTTTATTTTCATACATGCATTGACTGTATCATATTGCCTATTGCCTATCTCTTTACATTGTCTGTCTCTATATTTTCTATTGCATTTATTCACTGTCTTCTCAGTATCTAGCATTATCTGTTTATTGCTTTATAGTCCTTATCAATTTAATGGAACTATTATTTGAGATTTATACTTTGCTCCTTCCTGACTAGAAACATTTTTCCAGACTATGCCTTAGAGGACCGCAGTCCGACACTTTATGGACCATATGGTGAGTAGCTGCAGACTTGGTAGTTTAGTTGTGATTCCGGGAGGTCTAGCCGGAATCACCAATCTTCTAGTTAGTTCTTTCAGTAGACTATTTGGTACCGGATTTGTCTCCGGTATTTTTATTGAGACTTGAATAATTGTTGAGTTAAGTTATTACTTTTTGACTTGTGTTATATTTAATTTTTGTTGGATATCTTATCGTGCTGTAATCCTGTGATTGAGTATGTGTCTATTTTATTGTGTCATCTGTGCCTCCTTATGGAGATTTGATGCTTGTGTGAGATTGGCTAGATAGTACCAAGACCTTGACAGCGTTCTACTGCCGATGCTGCGGCGTAGGCTGGACGTACCCACGCACTCGTGCCCTTAAACCGGGTGCGGGTCGTGACATGCGCAAGGTCTGGATGCCCAAGACATCCTCTACCATCCCTGTGGACTCTTCGATCTCTCCGATCTCTCTGACCAATAATGTTGTAGCATTGCTCCCTCCGTGCCCTGCACGTAAAATTCAGTCTCCCGCTACGCGCGGTACAGACAAAACTTCGGGCAAAGCCTCAGCACTAACCTAGAAATATCCACTGTGCTCTACGCGTAGAAACCAGTCTCCTACTACGCGCGGTACAGACAAAACTTCGGACAAATCCTCAGCGCTAACCCAGAAGTACCCACTGCGCTCTACGCGTAGAAACCAGTCTCCCGTCTGTGGCGGAATAGACAAAACTTCTAATGATGCCTCAGCGCCAAATCGGAAGTACAAAGCACGCTCCGCGCGTAAGACAACATCTGACCTCTACGGGGAACCAGATGACACCCGTGATCTCCGCAAGGGAAAGCAAGCGGCGAGCTACTTAACTTCTCGGCATTCATGCCAGCAAGGGAACAATCTATCCGCCCTCCAAATTATGTGAGAAGCTGATGGCCGCCTGAGGACATCCTCAGCCTTACGCCAACCAGAGCGAAGCTCAAAATTACGCCAGGCGAAGTCCCTAAGCGTACAGAAGGCTTGATTGACGGAAAGACACGCTCCTCGGAGATTATTCGCCACCCAGATAGCCAATCTGTTGTATGCGGGTGGCACAAAGACGACTATAGTCTAACGCGTGCCTACCAATGGGAACAAGAGGAACAAGCCATCATCTTCTTCTTCTGCAACTTCTCTTGACCTGCGGGATTATCTAATCCAGAAATGCAAAGACAAGAGTTATGAACGGACTTCAGTTCCCCTAACGGTCAAACGCGGGAAGATCTTATGGGAAGATATGTCAACATCTAATGTCGTCATAACAGGTAGACCACATGAAGATTCCATCTTTATTATTCCACCAACTCGCGACAATCAGCGTCCTCGGTCGTAGGCGGAACACCCCGGTCATATAGGAAGACTTTTGCGAGTCTAAAACTGGCAGGATACAAACCCACAGATATAGCCCGCAAGCATTAAATATTATGCAAAGCATGGGTTATGATTTGAAGATGAAACAAGGCCTCAACTATAGAAAAGGTAGACGAACACAGTTGCGTGGTAATTCTCACCATCAATAAGCTCATTTCGGGTTGGGGTATACTGCATCTCTTGCAAACTTACAACCTTGAGAGTCTGATCCTGTACAACCAGAAGCACGACCTTTTAAAGTAACTTCTGTGGACGAATGCAACGACAAGTCTGGGGGTAGTCTACCTCGACAAAACCGGACAACATCCAAAGCTGGGGGTAGAATCCTCTCTAAGTCTGAAGATGATGCAACGATGACGATCTTCCCGGAAGATCATAAAACTCAGGTATCGGGAGCCCGAAGGCCGAAGGGGACTTTCTCTTTCAATGAAGATGACATCAGTGAAATCTTCAATACGTTGATGAAGGAAAATAAACTTCAGCTACCCAACATCAGATACCCTGAGAGGGCTGGTAAAGACGATGACCCAGATTATTGTCTCTTTCATCAGTACATTCATCATCCTACAAAGGCGTGCTATGTAATAAAAAGGATAATTCAGGAGTTAATCAATGCCAAGGTCCTCACTTTGCATCTATAAACGAGGGGACGATCACTGTAAATTGGTTTTACTTTAACGTGACAATCTGCTCCCTCAAGAAAATACCAGATGATGAATCTCTAAAAAAAAGTTTCCCCAGTGGATTCTTCAGGTCCAACCCAGGGAGTTTGTCATATTCATATTACCTCTAAACAAACTTTCCTAAATTCGGCTAATCGATTATCACGTCCATATTACCTCTGATATCGATTGTCATCTCAACTTAACACCCGTACTTAACTCTAAGTACGCCAGTGGTGTTGAGTCCACAAAAACTGCCATGTCTATATTACCTCTGAGCAAATGTATGCCTCTATCCCCGATAGAGTCACAACCCAGGAAGTTTGTCATGTTCATATTACCTCTGAACAAACCTTCCTAAAATTTGGCTAATCGATTATCACGTCCATATTACCTCTGATATCGATTGTCATCTCAACTTAACACCCGTACTTAACTCTAAGTACGCCAGTGGTGTTGAGTCCACAAAAACTGCCATATCCATATTACCTCTAAGCAGATGTATGCCTCTATCCCCGATAGAGTCACAACCCAGGGAGTTTGTCATGTTCATATTACCTCTGAACAAACATTCCTAAATTCGGCTATCGATTATCATGTTCATATTACCTCTGATATCGATTGTCATCTCAACTTAGCACCCGTACTTAACTCTAAGTACGCCAGTGGTGTTGAGTCCACAAAAACTGCCATGTCTATATTACCTCTGGCAGGGCTTGTCCCCAAATCTATTATTTGCATTCTCGTACGCAACAAATGATAGGTCCACAAAAAAAAATTCCCCTGTGGAATGCCCGTAATGGAAAGTAGTACATGGCAACTGTTCTTCGACGGCGCCTCCAGGACTGGTCCCAAAGGAAACGTGGTTTCAGGGGTAGGAATTGTCCTGGTTACTCCCGATAAACTTGTCATCTATCGAGCATACTCTCTTAACAAGCCCTGTTCCAACAATGTGGCAGAGTACAACGCTCTACTAATCGGGCTCCAAGTCGCTAACGAGCTGGGGGTCGAATCTCTGGAAGCTTTTGGTGATTCTCTGCTTATCGTCAATCAAGTCAGGGGAATATATGAAGTCCGGAATCCAGACCTCATCCCCTATCACCAAGCAACGGTCGAGATAGCCATGACATTCAAGGGATTCTTCCTAGAGCATGTACCTCGATCTCAGAATCTGGAAGCCGATGCCCTAGCCAGTCTAGTTACAGATTTAGCTACTCCTATAAGAAGGCAGAATTCGATAATCCTTCTTAACAGAGATCTATTTTGCGTGAATAACAACACTCACATCAAACGCAGTTACGCTGTGAACACCGATCCTCCGACGAGAGATTGGAGAAGTCCCTTTATAGATTTTGTGGCATACGGAATCTTGCCGGAGGACCCTAAAGAAGCAGCATCCGTCAAAAGACGATTATTACGCTTCTACTTCGATGCATCTTCACAATGCCTATATCGCCGGACCTACGACGGACTGCTATTGAGATGTCTCTCTAATGACGAAGCACAACAGATCGTCCGCGAAGCTCACGACGGCATATGCGGGGCGCATCAACCCGGTCCTAAGCTACAGGATCGTATCAGGAGAATGGGCTATTACTGGCCCACTATGATCGCAGACGCAATTAAGTATGCCAAACGATGTAGGGCCTATCAGGTCCATGTAGACTTCATACATCAGCCATCTGAACATCTATATCCTACGGTTGCATCCTGGCCTTTCGAACCATGGGGTATGGACATCATTGGTCCTATTTACCCGTCTTCTTCCAGAGGTCACCAGTTCATACTGGCCTTCACGGATTACTTCTCCAAATGGGCAGAGCGATCCCTCTCGCTAAGGTAAAAACATCCAATATGATTAGCTTCATCAAACATCACGTCATTTATTGCTTTGGAATTCCCCGAAGGATAATCCATGACAATGGGCCTCAGTTCATCAGCCAAGCATTTCATCGATTTTGCGATAAAAATCGGACACAAAATGTCGCCTCTACGGCGTATTATCCAGCTACTAATGGTTTGGCAGAAGCCTTCAATAAAACCATTATCAAACTCTTGAAGAAGTTCATCTCTTCGAACAAAAGAGATTGGAACGAGAAGCTGGGAGAATGTCTCTGGGCATACCGCACAACGGTCCGAGCACCGACAGGTTGTACCCCGTTCTCACTGGTCTACGGGAGCGAAGCAGTTCTTTCCATCGAAATCCAAATCCTGTCACTCAGGATAGCAGTCGCCAATGAGTTAACTCGGGAAAAGAATAACCTTTTAAGGCTTCAAGAGCTAGAAGGATTAGATGAGAAATGCCTTCAAGCTCAACAGAGCATCGCGTTCTATCAAGCGCGCATTTTCAGAGCTTTTAATCAAAAAGTAAAGGAAAGAGTGTTCAAAGTTGGCGAGCTAGTCTTAGCTGTAAGAAGGCCAATAATTCTCACTCACAGAAGCAAGGGCAAATTTCAGCCCAAATGGGAAGGCCCCTACGTGATTGAGACAACGTTCTCAAATGGTGCTTACAGGTTAGCCCAGCCTAATGAAGACCTACTAATGGCTCCTATTAATGGCAAATTCCTAAAAAGGTACTATGGTTAACCTCCTCTGCTCAAGTGGAATAAGGCAAAAATCTTATTCTGACAAAACTACTTCCAAAACGAAACTAGTTGGGTCATATTCTATCATGTCCATATGACCTCTGAATAGATACGCCATGCTAAAAAAGGGTTTACCGAGAGACTATCACGTCCATACTACCTCTGATATTACTCTCACCCAAACCCGTCATTTATATTCTGAAATGACGGATCCATAAAGTCAGATAAAAAGCCTCTTTATTATTCCCCAAAAAAAGAGAGCGAAAGTACATTATAAAGCAAAAGCAAAAGTACATCATGAAGGAGGAGCGGTCAAATCGCGAATCTGCTGTGCCAGTCTGGCCATCTTCGCATTCCTGGAGTCCAAAACGGCAGCTTGAGCTCGCTCCTATCTTGTCTCCTCATCATTCAAGCTGGATAAATTAGACAAAGAATGTGTAAGAGCGGCGTGCATGGCACTCACATGTGCCAAGTTCTGTTGAGCTTCTTTCATCTGGCTCTGTAACACATGCACACCGGCGGCTGAAGCACGAGACCACTCCTTCGCTAAAGCGATCTCAGCCTCCAACTTACGGACCCTCGCTTCATTTTTCTCATGTTCAGCTTTACTCTTGGCCAACTGGGGAACAACACACTCTAAGAGGGTGTACTCGTCGCTCATCTCCTGCTGCCGCATCTCGAGGGACCTGCTCAGAGCTTCCAACTCTCCCAGTCTTGCAGTCAGCGAGTCGTATTCATCCTGGACCAAATCGTCAATACTATCTTAGGATAGCTGCGAGTATTCGTTAACGGGTTGCTCCAAACCATTAACTACCTCCGCCAGGGCGTCAGCTAAACCAGTATCGCCAAGGTCCCTGATTGCCTCTATCGAAAATCGAGAGGACTACTTCAGACGCTCAAAATTCAGATTCTTCTCCAACACCATTGATATCAGCGTTGTCAAAGTGTTGTAGAAGATACCGGTATATTGCTCGGTCAGCGCAGCTAGGCCCGAATATACGCTGCGAGTGGCTGCAATGTTGTCGAACCGCGCTCCAGAGGCGACCGCAATTAACGTGGCCACAGTCCTCGTCTCGACAGGTGGTGCGACAAAAGAGGAAGCACCAACACCAGACGAAGTAACCAGCATACTCGAAGGAGGCATTGTCGCAACGACAGGGTCGTCCTCTTGAGGTATCGAAACCTCGTCGGCAGGCGAGCCGGCACCCGAAGATGCTTCCTCTTCAAAATCAGGCGCCTCCGTATCAATGCCAGGACCTAACAACGAAGACGAAGGGCGCATATACATTGCCCTCCCAGAAGAGGTCGTCCCCTGAAAAGAAGGCAAAAGGAAGTCAATGTCAAACATGATGTTAATTTTCCTAAAAGAAGAGGCACGAAAAGATGACAGTGATGCTAGCCAAGCTATCATACCTGGAGAAGAGGGCCTGCTAATTGACACTGGCAAATACTCTTCCAGGTCTTCGCCGAGATCCACTTGAGGCTCATCAACTGGAATCTCGCTAGAAGCGCTGACGGGCACGGCAGGGGCCTCTCCCAATGCTGATCCGGACAAAGGTATATGGAATCTTATAACCAGCCTCGAAGGTGACTTCGTTCCACTACCTGAAGTAGTAGCAGCGGTAGCAGCCTCCAGCTGAGATTCTTCGGCGCCACCGGACAAAACTGTAAAAGGTTTCTCTCTAAAAGGCGAGAAACCCCCAATAAAAGAATCATCCCCGACATAGGGAGAAGCAGGCTCACTTCCAGGAGACTCAATGCCAGGAATCTGGAGAGGACAAGTAACCATCCTCTTCGTCCTCTAACGAGGGGAAGCCTCCTTCAGAGCGAGAGCTCTCTATTTCTCGGAGACTACCAACGCCCCTGCAGGCGGAGGTATTTCACCCCTCGGTACCGATACGAGAGGCTCATCCGGAGTAGCGGACTCGTCACCCTCGTCAGAAGAAATCGAGGGAACTTTAACCCTTCCCCCAGGTTTGGAAGAGGGCACCCTAAAACTTCCACCCATATCAAAATCGCGATGGGAGGTATTCGTTGCCACATAGAACTGGGCATAAGAATGCAGGATGCGCAGCTCGGTGGAGGGTGTGACGAAGGGCACAATAAAAATTGCCCCGGTGCAGCCCATGATAAAATATAGCCATCCCCTCATTCCATCGATGAGTCCACCTCTGGACCTGAAGCTAGTGACGACGTTGCCCACATGCAACTGATCATACCCAAACTGCCTGACAAACCGACTAGGCAGGTAGGGTTCGAAGAAGCAGTGATCTTCACTTCTGTACAGCAGGTGGGAAGGTCTAATACAGACCAACCAATTGAAGGCTTCAGGAGAAAGAGTGGTCCTATCTCTACCTGAGTCCTCAAGCCTAATCCTCGATTGGTTGCGATGAACAGAGGGGACAGTGCAAAGGAACTTCCAGCTGTGACCGCAGTGCAGCACCCGTCGACAGTCTAAAACTGTGAGCACATTCCAAGAGAATTTCTTGTAATTCAGCAAGAACCCCCCCAAACTACTGCCGGAACCAGGAGACATCACCCGGGGGTTATGGAGAATTAACCATCCTATCAGATACATGTATGGTAATTCCACCCGGGGAAAGCTTTCACGCCGAGCTTCATCAGCGAGCAGCGCCTCAGTCATCGCCCTCAGGCCAGCTTGTATGCGGCACACCATGGCAGGGAGCAAGCCCAATCTCACCCCAAATACCAGATGCATTGCAGGCCACAAGATATTACGGTAAATATGATCCGCAGATGCAATGCCGGGTACCACCAGTTGGCGCAGCCATATAGAGAGGAAGCCAACCAGTTGAGCTTCCTTGGATAGAGCCCTGCGGCAATGCCTCAGATAGATGTAGGCCTTAGTACCTGCAGGATATTTTCCTATCCTTTTGACGAGGATCTGATCCGGAGCCCTAGCATACTCCAGGAGATCGTCGACTTCCTGAGCAGTCAGCACGCTCAGAGGATTCACAGGCTCATTCTTGACTTCCAAGACTTTCTCCGGCTGAGCAGCCCTAGCCCGATAAAAAAAGAGGTAGGACGTCCATTTACTGGTGTGAGCCAAATCTGAAGGCTCAGCGTAGAAGGCGGTACAAGCAAGGTAGTGGCATATCAGCTCCTGATACATTTCCACTACCCGAGGGTCTGAATCCTCCAACTCCCGGTTCGTGGGAACATACTCATCGTACGGAGTATCCTCCATCGGCAGTCTCGAGATCTCTGCCATCTCATGAAGGGCCAATCCCAACTCCCCCAGCGGAGTGGCGAAAGACCCGGTGAGCGGAATGTATCGCTCCATCAGTGCCAAAAACAGGTTAGGGTTAGGAGGTAACCCAACGCTAGTGGAACTCACAGCTGCCAACAGACCGATGTTCTCCAACTTGATCCAAAAATGCTCCAGGGCCCAATCAACTAAGCGAGCCCATCAAAGATTTGTTGGGGTCATCCACCCGTTACATCGAGGATTCGCCTTGGGGAATACTCCTCCGCGCCCCATAAAATTATTGCAAAAGGTCGGCAATTGCACCGGCTGGAGCACCAAGCTGTCTTCACTCGGGGTACTGCCCGGGTATAATCCCCTGAACGACGTTACATGACCGGAAGGGCGGCTGACAAATAGGCCAGATCCTTTCTTGTAGAAGATCTTCCCCGGCCTACCGTGAAGATCGGGAGTCAGCGTCCACGACATCTTCCTGGGATGAGTAGCATGGGAGAATGCCGAGATGGGATAATCTCTCGGCATCTTGGGCAGACTCAAGACCAACTTCCCTGCTGGGAAAATCTAGAGTTCTTTTTTTGGCTTCGTCTGGGACTGCTTATCAATCATGTCCCCGAAAAGAAAGGCCGGTTTATATACTGGTCCCCGTCTACATACGTCAAAGGCTCTCTCTTAATCATGTTCAGCAGCGTTCGCTCGCCCTGAGCCGATATCAAGATTTTCCTTCCTTGGTGATATTGGGGTCCGGAGATAGGAAATACCATATGGGACAGATCCTCCAGATAGTTGGAATACAGCAGCCCGGCGGCAGAACCCATCACCTCGGCTAGCGGAGACTCGCCCAAGTTAACTGCAAGGGTGCGAGAAAATTATGTCAGTTTTATACTAGACGTTACAAATATCGTAGCACATGCCAAGAGGCAACGGTCTGAGCTCTACGCCAAGACTGTATAAACTTGATCGTATACGCCGGAATTGTCATCCAGAAGCATAAAATTCAAGTCGGCAGTATACTGTCTGTGCTTTATGCCAGACTACCAAGGTTCGAGCTATTATGCCAGAATTTTCATCCACAAGCTTAAAAGTTCAAAATTATACAGTATACACCAAGTTTTCGGCAGTCAAAGCTTTTTACGCTCAACTGCGAAAATCTGGAGTTTTTACGCGGACACATTAGAAATATGGGCATAAAAGATAAAACGTCTCCGTGCATCATCTTTCTCAGAGAGGCTATCAACACAGAAGACGACCTAGCGCGGTCCCGTTCAACGTGTGCGAAGGATTTTTTTTTAGCCGTTCTCATTCGTCCCAAAAGCTCTACCTATCAGGCTGGGTGCACTGCTCATCGGCGGGATGCTCAGCTCAGAATGGGGTTCGCCCTGTCCAACCGGAGGTACTCCTGCTTGGGCAGAAGAACGAGAAGAGGAATCAATCTTCTTTCCCTTAGAGGAGGGGGATTGCTTAGAGGCCATTACTGGAAACTTTGAAGACTTAGAGAAGAATCGGAGAAGAGCTCGAACAGTCGGAGGTTTTCTTTCGCAGAAGACGGATGAAAAGTCTTCTCTCAAAAACTTGGGATATATATAGAGTTCGGATGGACTCCTCGGACCCCGAACCAAATCTCCTAATTAAATATTCGGTTATGATTGGGTCCTACATCAGCTTATTATTCAGAGAAGACGGACAGTCAGCGAATTCAAAAAGTTTTTTGCGCAAAGCAGGTCAGCAGTTCTTATTCTAAGGAGCTTTCTATACTCGACAGCAATAGATCTACGATTTCACGCTCGCAAGCTATAAGTCTATGGTTTTACGCCTAGATGCCTTTGTGCTCGGTAGCTTTTATGCTCGAGAGGCCACAATCCTATGACTTTATGCCAGCAGATAACAAATCGATGATCTCACGCTCGGTGGCGCTTAGTTTACGCTCAGAAGCAACAGATCCGCGACTTCACGCTCGAAATTTTTTTTCTTTTCAGAAGCTACAAATCTACAGTTCTACGCTAAGGAGCTTTCTACGCTCGACAGCTACGAATCTACGACTTTACGTTCGACGGCTACAAGTCGGGTTTTACGCCCAGATGCCTTTATGCTCAGTAGCTTTTATGCTCGAGAGGCTACAAACCTATGACTTCACGCTCAGGAACTACAAGTCTATGATTTCACGCTCGATGGTGTTTAGTTTATGCTCAGAAGCTGCAGACTAATGATTTCATGCTCCACGACTTCCCGCACATCTGAAGGATACGCCGGCCAGATCACGCGTACATCTGAACGGTCCTCAAAAGTGGTCAATTGCAAAGAGTTCACACAGAGAATACTCGTTCTTGACCTCAAGATATCCCAAGTACCCGAAGTATACAGAGTTCAACATTGAAAAACTACTCTTCGTCATGGGTCGATTCGAAGTTCATCCAGACTCCAGTCTGAATATTTCATCTATCAAGATGGTAACTCAGTTTGACAGCCATTTCTTGACCCTGTTCCAAGGGATTTTCGAGAAATCATTCTTGAAGATAATGTCTGAACAAAAAAATTCTGTTCATCAGAAGCAGCAGTTCAGAATTCTACGCGGTTCCTTACTCCTAAAGTAGCAGGACGATTCGAACACTCGAATGCTAAAGCGGCTTTCTACGCATCTATAGTTATGCGTAAAAGAAAGGACAGGACCTAGCACTTTTCTAAACAGAGTCGGCATAAAGAATCAAACGTGTCGAAGCTACACATATTCAGACTTTACAGCAACGTATGGCAAGATGATCATATGCATGGAAGAAAGACGACTTTATTAAAGATTAAAATCATGATTACATATGAGAGAAATCCAGTCTACAGGGGTTTTTCTTCATTTTCATAATTACATCTGAGGGAAACCCCGTCTACAAAGGGCTTCCTCATCATCGTCTGAAGATCGCACCGAAAAGCTGTTCTGACAGGTTCTCACGTTGGTAAAGGTCTTCCTCTTCTTCCAAGAAGATGATCAGTGGCGGGAGGATACAAAACTGGGCATAGACCTATCCTCCAACAGAAGAAAAGCAGGGTAAATCTGCTTCTCAATGCCGCTCGAGCCGGGACGGAGCTAGTTGCTGCTCTCACCCCCGGAGGTAACGGGAGAAGGCGCCACTTGCAAGCGCCATGGTGGAAAATAATTCTTTCTCTCTTCCAAAGAACCACCATACAAAGTTGCTGATTATCCCGAGCAAGGGAGGCTATGATATCCTTCCATGATCCATCGTTGCAGATGAGACTTGCTCGAAGACGCCGTCTTTTTCGGCTCCTTACATGCTGGGAGAACATGGTCTTCTTCTTCCTCAGATCGACCCGACGGACTCCGACGATCATCCTTGTATGGCGAAAGGAATGCGGGAAGAACAAGTTAAACTCCTCGGCCTTTTATAGGCGAGAGAGGTCACACCGGTCCCCAATAAATCTGCCATAAAGTCAGCATCGACCGTTTCAACGCTCCATTCAGAAACGTTTTGAGTTACGAGGAGCGGTTCATGCTTCATTCAAAGCGTCCCAAATTCTGAGGAAATTTGAAAGTTTTGAAGGGGGCCTTGTAGAAGCATAAAAATACGCTGGATAGCTCTACGCAACATGGTGATGTAGGGCAGCGTAAGCAGGAGACCTCAAGGCCATCAAGAGTGCAACGGAGCTTTTTTGCGAGCACGGCATAAAATATGATGGGACCATCCGTGTAAATACAGTATGTCCAGGCCGCTTCAGCGTAGACGGGGTGCTTCATCGCCTCCATGGCGTAAAACTCATCCGCTTTCATAGCAGCGTTAAAGCGTACGAGGAACGCTTCGTCTTCCCCGAAATGAACCTGTCAAGTCACACAGTAAACCTGACATCTGACTCCTGACAAAAAGTGCTGCACGGCTACCCAGACGATGGCTGGAAAGATGGCAGACCACTCGAGACGTGCCCCACAGTATGATGGCAGATCTCTGCATTTAATGCAGAGGATTTGATTAAATATCACCGAACCATCGTTTACTGACATCCCCTCAGCGGAGACTGCTTTTACGCATACAAGGGGATACGCTGCCTTATTTTACACAGGCAAACGTGAACTGTTTATGCTCCACGGAAGACAAACAGACTGCCACGTCAAAAGCTGCTCTTCGTACAGGGCACGAGGCACGTCTCTGCACCGAATGCTCAGAACGGTGGCAGGCCTTCGGAAGACGCCTCGGCAATTAATGATGATGGCAGATCTCGACATCACCTCGGCTTCTACGCCCATTCAGCTTCTATGCTCGTTCGGCTTCTATGCTCATTCGGCCTTCTGTGCTTATTCGGCTTCTATGCCATCAGGCTTCTACGCCTACTCGGCTTCTATGCCTACTTGGCTTCTACGCCATAGTGACAGACATTGGCTTCTACGCCAACCTCTTCTACACGAGGGATACCTACCTACGTGGCTTCTATGTCGTGATCTTCGTAGCGATTATACGCATTTTGTCCCTTAGTTGGACCCGCGTCACACGCTCATTCAAAAGGTCATCTATACGTAGGCTTTGGTTATTTTAACCATTGTGTAAAAGGGTGCTGTACTTTCTACTACTCAGTTTCCATACCGATTGAGTGGTTACTGTCACCAAAACTCTATAAATAGAGACCTCTATCAATAGAGGAACAGGTCGAGACTTTAAAAATCGAACAAGGTCAAAACTTTGAAAGAAGATCGAACCACGGGTCGAAACATTGGAGATTGAGGACAGATCGAAGAGTCTTTGAGAGAGAGAGAGAGAGAAGCATCCAGAGCTCAGGCAAAGAGCAGTGATCGACGACATTGGCATCGTACATCCATCCTCTTTCGCCACCTACGAAGCTGCTTTTCGTCTTCCACGAAACTTCTTCACCATCGTGTAGTCCAAGGGCTAAAGTGATCGACTGCAGATCAGACACCTATAGCAATTATCTACCCAGATTAAATAAATTGTACTCCTACATCCTCGTATAGGATCAAATTGTACAGGTTTATTTGTAAACCAAAGAAAGCGGGTTTCGTGCAAACCTCGTATTATATACATTTCATTCTTTCATTTAATACCACAAACACCATCCTCTAAAATTAATGGAAAGTGCACCAAAGTACAAAAATGTACGTCTTTTTTCTGGAATAAGTAGAAAGTGCGCCATTCTTCTACTTGTTGAATTTATTTGTAAAAATCTATGCCATCTATCTAAGGTGCACTTTTTATGCTTCTACAACCATCAAGGTGGACCAGATGCACATCGACCTAGTTCGTCAATCAGCATCATCTCGCAGAGTCTGCTTCAGACCTTGGGTATCCCAATGCATCGTATGACAACAACCAATAGTGCCATCAGTGGCTTCAATGTCGAGAGGAGCTACCTTTTGGGCAAGATTCGCTTAAAGTGTCAGATCGATGACTTGAAAACACAGGTCACCTGCTATGTCATAGACATAGACATATCCTACAACATTCTTTTAGGATATCCATGGATACTTTTATATATGATCGTATCATCAACCTTGCACCAGTTCTTGAAGTATGTGGACGATTAGGGCATCATCAAGACATAATTTGCCAACATGGATCCATTCAAAGGGGCAGAGGAAAATTTGCCAACATGGATCCATTCAAAGGGGTAGAGGACTATTACTCTAACTCGATCCTTTGCAAGCAAGTCCACCAAGATGAAGGTAGAAATAATGCCGATGATGGGATAGAGACTAGGATAACATCGGACGAGCCCTTGAGAGTCCATCTCAAATCAAGCACTCCCGATATAGCCCCTC